>JAJIZL010034958.1:11084-32886 GCA_023969395.1 Amblyomma maculatum
ATGTATGTATGTATGTATGTATGTATGTATGTATGTATGTATGTATGAGGAAGTATATTGGTTTTCATAACGTACAAGGCGTAATAGAGGCTTTTATTTTACCACTGCCGCTTACCGCGGCCGCCTACTGCTACCGCGTGCCGTCAGCATAGCAGGCTTGATTGGTCCGTGCGTGTGGAGTCCCTGAAATTTAACAGGAACGTGGCGCCATCTGTCGCTCTCGGGGTGTCCTGCGCATGCGTGCTGACGCTCGCGAGGTAGCGGTAGCGCTAAACTAAAAATATCTGATACCTGCCTCGTTTCACAATGGACTTCTCAACATCGCCATGGTTAAAGGGAGGAAGGGCAGAGCGAGGAAAGAAAGTGCGAAAGAGGTGCCGTACTGCAGCGGCTCGGAACAAGTACGACCACCCGAGTATCTTAAATGCGCATTCATATCGCACAGCATGCGTATGCCTTCTACGTTTAGTCCACATTGCAACAGAAAAACTGCTCACCATTCCATGCTTACCGCATATCCTGTGCCTGCCTAGGGATCAATTTTCTGTTTTAATGTTTGCTTGCTCGTGTTATGAGCTCTGTCATGCGTATACCCTCCGTGTTCTTACTTAGCGTATTTCTGCTGTTTTGTACATTTCGTGTTTATAAAATTTTGTCATGCATTCCATGAAGAGGTTTTTTTTTGTGTGCTGCACTGAGGACAACGCAGAGGGCTATGGAACTAAAAATGGTAGGCGTAACGTTAAGAGATAGAAAGCTGCAGAGTGGGTCAGTGAAATAACTCAAGTTACTCTCATTCCAGTGCAAATCAATAGAAGAAATGGGCGTGGGCAGGACATGTAGTGCGAAGAGAGGATGAGCGATGGTCGCTTAAGAGTAACAAACTGGATTCCAAGGGAAGGAAAACGTAGCAGGGGGCGGCAGAGAGTTAGGAAGGCGGACGAGGTTAAGAAGTTCGCAAGGGTCAAGTGGATGCAGCTAGCACAGGGTAATTGGAAAAATATGGGAGAGGCCTCCGCCCTGCAGTGGGTATACTCATGCTGCTGCTGCTGCTGCTGATGATGATGATGATGACGACGACGACGACGACGACGACGACGCGAGACTGCTGCACCGGCATGGGCTTATATATGCATATAGTGCTTCCTCGTGCTCGCTGCTCGCTAGGCAAGGCGTGAGAACAGCCTAATTGCTAAAACGTGATCAGTAATGTAATCAAAAGCAAGACTGTGCTTGGTGGAGTTCTATTATTACGGGATTAATTAACACAGCTAATTATGTTTTTGTTGTTTTGTTATATTGCGAAACTGAATGCGGTTGACATCGAAGCCAAGACTAGTTTGTAAATTTTCTGAGTCGGCACCATGGCTTCGGGGTACCGAGTGCTGAGTTGGCTTTCCCGCTTTCTACATGTATAAAATGGTGTAGCTTAATGTAGTATTGTGGCCGAAATCTCGTTGATATCTTCATTGTAAAATAAGCAAGCGTTTCTTTCTATTAGTGGCATTGGAAATTTGGTCGACGCAATTTATCAAGTGCAATGCCGGAACGCCAACTGACAAATTTTCAATCTTTCAAATACACATTTTTCACATTGGACGTATCTAAGAGCTCTAAACTGAATGCCGTTGAAAAAAAAAGAACAATAAAGGCTGAGTTCACCTTCAATAGTGACGGTTTCAAATTAGGCAATATAACATTGCGCCTTAAAACAAAATTAATGGTTAGTAAAGGTAATCAACCGTTGATTAAGTGATATCTTTCACGTGTGTAATGCCCGCCTTGCATGCTCTGCAAGTCGTTTGCTAAGAGCGCACTATAGTCTTTCTCACAGTTTCAAAAAATATTTTAAAAAAGGCCACCGGCATACTGTTTGGTATAATACGTTCATGCGTTGACAACCACAGTGTAAAGAAATCTATAACTAACCAAAAGCGGTAATATTAAACACGTTAGGTATGATGTTCCTTCCAAAAGTACACAACGACCAAGTGTTTTCGCAAATTAGAGAATACATTACTCATGCAGTCATGCTGTTTCTCACTATGCACATTTGGAGTAACTAATTATACAGATAATGGATGGTACTAAACTCACGCAGAGAAAGCATGGCGGCCTGATATATCATTTCCAGTTCGGCTGCGCTCATTTTCTGTTAGGCTGCGCTAAATTGTATATCAGCTCCTTGTGAGCGGTTGGTTCACAAAAAGCCTATTATTCTGCACTAGGTTAGGTACAACCGCATAGCGGCAAGAAAATTGCCTGCCGTTTGTAGAGTATCCTCGATGCAACTGCCGAAGAAACGTATTTGAGGAATAGACGGTATTCTTTACAGATGTTATTTAGTAAGACAGATATCATTTAGTAAGATAACGCATTCGGGCCAAGGTCATTCGGGCACAGTGTATTACAGGAGTTATACGTCTTGAATTACCGAACTATCTGCGCACACTGGGAAAACGAATGGAAAAACAGCGCAAAAGGCAAACACCACAGCAAAGAAACACAACCTGCGTTTGACAGTTGAGACGGGCCATATCTGCTGGGAATACCTACCTAGGGTAGAGAAACCATTGTTAAATTTTAAATCGCATCACTCTAAGATAGTAAAAACAGGAATTGGTCTCATCTCTGATGTCTGATTTATCAAAATCTTGTGAGCATGTGGTAATCAGCAGCTTCAATGATCAGATTGGAAGACTCAAGGCATCTGGCTACGTGGATGATGTTTTATTGTTGGGTTGCAACAAGGTAGCCAAAAAGCTTAAAAGTCCAGCCTTGGTGGCTTGTGCGGAAAAAGGGAAGGAAAGGAAAAAGTTTGTCGTTCTGCCTTATGTACACCGCCTGTTACACAACCTTAAAAATGTGGCAAAACGATATGGCATAGAGGTTGTTTTTTCTGCATCTAAAAAACTTCAAACTGTTTGTGCTATTTTGGAAAGAAAAGCTGAGCATCAGAAAAAAACCTGAACCAACATGTGGGGTTAAGCATGAAACAAAGTATGTGCCATGTGCTGAAGGTGTAGTCCACAAAATACGACTATCATGTGGACAAGTGTACATTGGGCAGACGGGGCGGTGCATTAATACATGTTTGAAAGAGCATGAAAATAACTTAGACGCTAACAAATCTACTAAAAAAACAAAGCGTTCGTCTTGTGTTACTTTGCTGCGGTGTTCGTCTTTTGCGCTGTTTTTCCATCCAATATGTTCCACCAACGCCCGTTTGGCTATAGCGTTGGGAAAACGGCGCGAAAAGCGACAGAATATTGAAAACGAGCGCTGTCACGATTAACAAAAGCAGTGCAAAACAACACGAAGACGCGATAAAAAAAAAAAGAGAAGCACAAGCGAACGCTTGCGCTTGTCTTTTTTCTCGTCTCTTTGTATTGTTTTCGCTGCTTTTGTTCATCATAACGAACCAATTAGCGCGAATTTTAACCCTCTATAAGGGCACTTCCACCTAAATTCTACAATTCTGCCACTAACACACGTAGGGAAAATGAGTGGCTCGTTATGAGATACGTACAAAGAGAGCCAAGAGCCACTAAAACCAAGGAAATTATATAGGTTTTTTTTTTTTTTTTTATGCGGCCGAACGCTAATTACAATGTAATCATGGGGATATGAGATAAGAAAGTATAAATCCACACGCCACCGGTGTCATCTGAAATCGCGACCTCTGATTTTCGCATCCGCTGCTCTATCGACTGAGCTAATGTAACGGACGTACAATATCCTACATTCATAGCTATTTATCTCTGTTTATCGTGCTTGTAATCTATCCTTGATAGTGTTCGCCAAGGCCACCCTCCACAATATAGCGGTGGACGTGGAACGTCCTATGTTAACGCGAATGTCACGTAGAAAGTGGTCAAAGTCGCAAGTACGTGGTACGGGTGAATAACCTCCCTACGTGGCTACCGCATACATCAAGACTGCCAGATTCGAGACCCTCATTAGCCATTTAACTAGCAAGCAAAGGTTGGGAAAACGAGGGGCTCATTATGAAGTAAGCATACGAAAGGAGTCAACAGAATAATATTGCTTTCTGACTGCTTACTTCTACTGTTTTCTAATAAATGATCTCTGTGATTACATTATTAGCATTTATCAACAACAACAAAACATTCCACTATGCTTTCATTGGTGTCACTGTTTGCTGGCTGCCTTTGTAATTCATCATCATCATCAGCCTGATTATACCCACTGCAGGGCGAAGGCCTCTCCCATATTTCTCCACTTAACCCGGTTCTGTGCTAGCTCCATCCACTTGACCCCTGCGAACTTCTTAATCTCATCCGCCCACCTAACTTTCTGCCGCCCCCTGCTACGCTTTCCTTCCCTTGGAATCCAGTTTGTTACCCTCAGCGACCATCGGTTATCCTCTCATCGCACTACATGTCCTGCCCATGTCCATTTCTTCTTCTTAATTTCCACTAGAATGTCAGTAATTTGAGTTATTTCTCTGACCCACTCTGCACGCTTTCTACCTGCTAATGTTACCCCTACCATTTTTCGTTCCATAGCCCTCTGGGTTGTCCTCAACTTAAGTAGAACTCTCTTGGTTAGCCTCCACGTTTCAGCCCCATAGGTGAGTACAGGCAAGATGCAACTGTTGTATACTTTCCTCTTGAGTGATACCGGTAAGCTGCTAGTCGTAATCTGCGAGTGCTTGCTAAATGCGCTCCATCCCAATCTTATTCTTCTTGTTATTTCCTTTTCATGGTCCGGATCTGCGGTTACTACCTGTCCTAAGTAGACATAATCGCCTACTACTTCCAGTATTTCGCTACCTAATGTAAACTGCTGTTCCTTCCCGAGGCTGTTGAACATTACCTTAGTCTTCTGCATATTGATTTTCGAGCCTACCTTTCTACTTTTTCTGTCTAGGTCATCAATCATTATTTGCAGTTCATCCCCCGAGTTGCTTAGCAAGGCAATGTCATCAGCAAATTGCAGATTACTGAGGTATTCTCCATCTACCCTTATCCCTAACTGCTCCCATTCCAAGTCTCAGAATACTTCCTCTAAACAAGCTGTGAATAGTACTGTGGAGATTGTGTCTCCTTGCCTAACACCTTTCTTTATGGGAATTTTGTTACTTTCTTTATGCAGAACTATGGTTGCTGTGCAGCCACTATATATATCTTCCAGCACTTTCACGTACGGCTCGTCTACCCCCTGATTTTGCAATGCCTGCATCACCGCCGAGGTTTCAACTGAGTCAAATGCTTTTTCGTAATCAATGAATGCTATGTATAAGGGCTGGTTATACTCCGAGCATTTTTCTATCACCTGATTGATGGTATGGATATGATCGATAGTGGAGTACCGTTTCCGAAACCCTGCTTGATCCTTTGCTTGATTGCAGTCTAAGGTTGTCCTGATTCTATTAGTGATTACCTTAGTAAATACCTTATACGTAACAGACAGTAAGCTGATTGGTCTGTAATTTTTAAGGTCCTTAGAGTCCCCTTTCTTGTGAATGAGGATAATGTTTGCGTTGTTCCATGGTTCCGGTACCGTCGATGACACCAGGCACTGCGTATACAGGGTGGCCAGTTTTTCTAGC
This sequence comes from Amblyomma maculatum, assembly GCA_023969395.1. Taxonomy (NCBI): domain Eukaryota; kingdom Metazoa; phylum Arthropoda; class Arachnida; order Ixodida; family Ixodidae; genus Amblyomma; species Amblyomma maculatum. The sequence continues at coordinate 16,660 of JAJIZL010034958.1, forward strand.
ACGATATCCCCCCCGTCCTTCAGCAAATCTGTAGTTATCTGATCCTCTCCAGCTGATTTCCCCCTTTTCATAGTTTCTAGTGCTTTCTTGACCTCGTCCTTCGTCACTGGTGGAACGTCTGACTGTTTTTCCCTACCGTCAATCTCACTACGGTCCTGACTACTTTGGCTGCTGTAGAGATCTGTATAGAACTCCTCGGCTACTTTGACTATCTTGTCCATATTCGCGATGACGTTGCCCGCCTTTTCCCTTATCGCATACATCTGATTTTTGCCTATGCCTAATTTCTTTTTTACCGCTTTAAGGCTTCCCTCGTTTTTTACAGCATGCTCAATTTTGTCCATGTTATACTTCCTTATATAGGCCACCTTGCGCTTATTGATTAGCTTTGATATCTCGGCCAATTCGATCTGGTCTGTTGGGTTGGAAGCTTTTATACTCTGGCGTTTCTTAATCAAATCTTTCGTCTCCTTAGACAGCTTACCGGTATCCTCTCTAACTATCCTACCGCCTATCTTTACCGCGCACTCAGTAATGATATTTCTGAAATTATTGTTCCTTGCCTCTAGGGTAATGTCGCCATCCTCAGTTAGAGCTGAATACCTATTCTGTAGCGAGATCTTGAACTCTTCTGCCCTCCCCCTCACCGCTAATTCATTGATGGGTTTCTTTCTTACTAATCTATTGCGTTCCTTCTTCAGATTTAGGCTAATTCGGGACCTCACCATTCTGTGGTCACTGCATCGCACTTTCCCGATTACCTCGACATCCTGCACAATGGCGGGGGTTGAACACATTATGAAGTCAATTTCATTTTTAGTCTCTCCGTTAGGACTTTTCCATGTCCATTTCCGGTTCTTTCGTTTGCTGAAGAAGGTATTCATGATTCGTAAGTTGTTGCGCTCTGCAAACTCAACTAGTAACTCCCCCCTGCTATTCCTAGAACCAATGCCATAGTCACCTACTGCCTTGTCTCCTGCCTGTTTTTTCCCTACCTTGGCATTGAAGTCGCCCATTAGTACAGTATACTGCGTTTTTACTTTTCGCATTGCCGATTCTACATCTTCATAGAAGCTTTCAACTGCCTGGTCATCATAACTACATGTAGGTGCATAGGCCTGTACAACCTTCAGTTTATACCGCTTATTAGGCCTAATTACGATGCCTGCAACGCTTTCATTAATACTATAGAATTCATCTATATTACCCGCTATATACTTATTGACAAGGAAACCTACTCCTAGTTGTCGCCTCTCCGGTAAACCGCGATAACACAGTATATGCCTCATTCGGCCTCCTAACCTCACTAAGCCCTACGACATCCCATTTCATGCCCTCTAGTTCCTCTAACAGCACTGCTAAACTAGCTTCACTAGCTAGGATTCTAGCATTAAACGTTGCCAGGGTCTGTTTCCAATGGCGGCCTGTCCAGCGGAGCCAGCACCCCCTGCTGCGTCGCAGGTCTGACCGCCGCCGTGGTCAGTTGTTCCGCAGCCGCTGGTGACTGAGGGCCGGGGTTTTATGGAGCTTATCACAGGAGGTTGTGGCCCATTACTGCACCAGGGTGGCCAACTCCTGTTCTGGTGAGGGAGTGCGTTGCCGGAGGTGTTCACCGGCGTCAGGTCGCACCCCAAACCTGTGTATGCAATTCCATCGACACACGGATTTTTTTTTTTTTAATCCGGTGGAGAGTTGCGCGGCACCACGATTTGAACCCCGGTCCTTTTGCATGCGAGGCGGATGTTCTACCACTACGCCACCGCTGCCTTTGTAATTACTCATACGTCATTATTTGTGTAGAAAACAACGCACGCCTAAGAATATATACGCCATTTTGCTTGGTTGAAAAATAATCTACTTGTTCAAATTTCATTGCTTCTGACTACCCAGTACTGATTACCCGTGTGTGCCTATTTTCTACCCCTTTCTCTCAACGCAGATGGAGCCGTTCATGAACTTTTTCAGTATGCTGCTATCCGTGGTAGGCTACAGCATGGTCGGACCAATATCGGTCATACCGATTGAACCGTAAGACAAAGTTGTAATACGCGTTCCTCACACCACATAATAACGCCCGTTGTGAACGCCACATTTGTTATAACTGGTACTGAAAATTGCGCTCCTTAGGCGGCACTGTGGAAATCGGTGGCCGACCATGATCCTTGCTTATAACCAGTGCCCACTTTTAAAACAGAGGACCCTATCAAGTGAAAAACGAAACTGGAGTACCGCGCCCCTTAACACACTCCCAAAAAGGGTAGAGTATGTTGCCAAAGCCACAAGTTTGACCTCCATCATTCAAAAGCAGATTACAAAAAAAAAGTGCGAAGCTCTTGCGGTTAAAAACATTTTAACCGAGGTTTCATTAGCCTCTATTTGCTAACCTAAGAGCCCTGGCGTCACGGTTAAATGTTTCTTTGTATTGATAACTGTATAAATTTTACAGACTGACAGGCGAATGTGACCTTATCGTCAGCAGTATAGAATTCCCTACATAGTGACCGATATCTACCCCGGAAATAGGGCAGTATACCCGGGCCCTTTCGGGAGAAAGCTAAAGGTCCTGTTAGTCCAACTTAATTCCCTTAAATTTTTGCCCACAGTTTGTCTGTGGTAGAATTTATCCGATATTAAAGTACATCCTCAGTTAGCTTTTATGACATGCAATGGTTATAAAAAAAAATCTTGTGACTTTCATGCCTCGTGCATCATAACAATGAAGAATGTAAATTCGAGCAGTCAGCGCAGCCTTTCCCACAACTTACTGGGTAGGGGAGAATGCCTAGACAGCCACACCACTTCTGCAACTGCCTGGCAGGCCTTACAGCTCCAGATAAGCCTTTATTTTGGCTTTTTGGTAACGTGTTCAACCAACACTGCATTGCTGTCGAACAAAATGTAGGCGGAAAAAAATAAAAGACCACAAAGGGAATGAAAAGTGACCCAAGTAAAACGATTCATAAATGTATTGTTATGCCTAATATTACCTTCATAGCCACCATAATCCCGAGCCTGACTACACCTACTATAGTAAAAAAGCCTTGTTCTTGCATATCTCTCCAATTATCTCGTCCCCAGTCAGCTGAGGTCATTCTGATGGACAAAAATTTCCGAATCTTACACGCCCCTCCTACATTCCGCATCCCTCTGCTACGTTTGTCTTATCTTAAAATGTGTACAATAAAGTCTTATACTGTCATTTGTCGCACTTGATGCTGACAGCGGTAAATCAAAGTGACCAGAGGCAACATACCTGATGATTCACGATGCGGAACAGAAAACGCTTACTATAACTATACTGGGCAGGTTAAGGTCACGGCACCTGTATTTCCGAAATCTCTTTCCACGCTCCTAACGTACATATACCACATTGCTTCATTAACGGTGCGCGCAGGGAACCACTACTTTTGAAACGAGAGCTTCACTACGCCGTGTATCAGCTAAAGTCAACCTAGAAGGAAGCTTGATCTTGAACAAGCCAGAGGTCACAGTGTGGCTATATAGCTTAACCCTGGTGTCACCTATAGTGTAGCAGCACTTGACTTAACCTTTGACGGCAGATACAGCATTACGTGTTCCCTCTTGTAGTTGACGGCGTCCTTTACTCCACAGTCACTTTAAGCACTTTAAAATCATGTCTGTCCAATATCTAAACCTAAGCCTATAACAAAGCAAAACCAAGCAAAACAACGCTTTCGCTTCGCGAGGAACGCCGCTCCTGCATTCCGTCGATGTTTATTTGTCCGGTCCTCCTTACAAGCATACCTCTTGCAGATAGTAGTTCACAGGGGACACGCAGGTGCACTGATTGATCGGCGGATTGCATGACGTCACTAGACCCTGTGACACGACCAATTTGGCAGGAGGGGCCTATTTTCGCAGTACTTCTGAGGTGTAATCGAACTCATCGTTAACCTGGGAGCAAGTTACTCCAAGGCCATGTAGCAAGTCCGTATGATTTGGTTAAAGCGGAGCTTTACGTCTGTGTTATTTCTTGTTTAACATAATGCGCTAGGTTACGACTGTTTTTTAATAAGTATGGGCGACCCGAAACCGAAACTGAAACCGAAACGGAAGCGCACTTAACTTGTATTTGGCCTCACTAAGCTAAATAGGCAGTCATTTTTTTCACCATGTTTTGCTTCCAGGAACCTGTTCTTCGTGTACATGTCCCAAGTCTTCATAGGCGTCGGATTGTCTGCCACATATGTCAGCCCCTACATGCACGCTATTAGATATGCCGTGTAAGTAGCACCATAATCTGCATATTTATTAAACAAAAACAAATAATTTATGCGCATATAAGGTCTCACCTACCTAACGGGCCTGCTTAAATATTTCAAAAGCTACCATGTCAATAGCGGACTGCAATCCAGTCTATGATCTGAAAATATTTGTTTATGCCAACTAATATTTCTGACATAGATTGAATCGAAACTTTTTCTGTCGATTGATTAACTGTTTGCTTTATTCACAAAATTAAGTTTAGCTGAAATTATCAAGATATCGTTTGCATGACTTTCCATGACAGTCATTTTGCACGCTAAAGTACGGCAGTATGCCCTCGTGAGGGACGTTTTCAAGACACTCGCTCTTTTAGCAGTCTGCGGTACTGCAACAAAAATGATAATTTTTTGCCCGCAATGTAACCGGTCTTCTACTGATCAGATTTATTAACAAAGAAAGAAGAGCCTGTTTGTAAATGAGAGGGCTGAACCTTATGTGAATCATATGAGATCAACACACGTGGGCAGTGGCAGGGTGTATAGGTAAATACAAAATTGTTTCGTGGGCCATTAATTCTGTTTGAACAAGCGACGAATACATGTGAACATGCGCACTGCTGAAATCGATTAGCACACTTGACAGTTATTAGAGATTTAGCATACCGTGGTCCGCGATCCGCCACTGTAACCCTCTACCACTCATGGGCGGGGCGCACAAGCTGATTGGTTGCAATGCGGCAGGTCTATGTACCTGCATCTATTATGTGGCGCCATATATCGGTATCAAAGTGGTCTGAGCATGCGCAGTGGAACGCGCGGTGGCGGATCACGGTAGCGGATCGCAGATCACGGTGTGCTAAATCTCTCTATTGACTCCTGTGTAACTGCATTCTAGCATAGGAAATTAAGTTTTAAAATATTCAGAGAATGAGCAAAGAAAACTGAAAAAAAAAAAGAAAGGTATTCGTTTAAAGGCCCAGAGGCAAGAGGAAAGTCTTCTTCAATAAGAAGAGCGTGTAGAGAAATTCAGCGCTCAATATATCAGTCTTGGTTTTTCCAGTGAAAATGCCGGATATCCGGACAGCGAGAAAACGCACGGTGTCGTCACAAGTGCCACATACCAGTTCATGGTCGTCGGGTAAGGAGCATGAACACTTCAAATGTCCAATACAGATGTCTGGTGCACGTTAAAAAATGGTTTCTTCCTTGTTCAGCGCCGTCGTAACTTCTCCGTTGGCGGGATTAACGACTCAGAAACTCGGATTCCGATTCTCATCGATGATTTTCACTGGCGTCCTGGCTTTCTGGGTAAGTTTGCTGTCTGTCCCTTGTCTACCTAGCATCGATTTATGCGTATCGCATGTAGCAGGTTTTTATTCATCAATTGTTTCATTCGAAACTGTATTTAGTTCCTGGTTATTTCTTGCAGGATTAAATATTTACGCAAGCACTCATCAGTGTGGTCCTCGTTGTTTCCTCGAAATAACTTTTGAATAATAAATGAAGAAACAGACCTCTTAAGGCTGTTCGTGGATTGTGTGCAGGAAAACTAGCCATGACGCGCACGTCTGTCACGTGGGTTAGTATATCCACAAATTTATGAACGATATAGAAGGTTAATGAGTCGTTCTACGGGCATGCGTTAATTATGTTGCAAGAGTCCTGACAACAGTGAGATTCGTCATATATTGAATGCATTCTGCAGCTTGTTTAGAACTCTATGCCCGTTTAAGCATGGGACTAAATTCACAAAAGTGTCTCTGCTTTCTAATTGGCTGTATCGCCATTCGTATCTCCGTTGGCTGTCATCACTACCAGACTAGCCAATCACGGACATCGTGAGCATTACAGGACAAGCCAAATCCATTTAAATAACTGTGGAGAAGTGCGGTTTCTTGTCAATATAGTTAATATAATGTAATAATTTAGTTAATATATTAATATAATAATATTAATATATAATGATAATATAATATTGTTAATATAATAATATAATGTAATATAATAATGTTAATATAATAAAATAGTTAATATAGTCAGTGCAGCGTTGTCCTTGTGTGCGTGAGTGTGCTTCTTATGCTTTGTGTTGTTACCTGCTCTGCTGCCTTCTTCCAAGAGATGTGGTTATCTCGGTGGTTATCTGTGGTTATCTCGGCTCGGGAAGCGTAGCATTGGCACCTCCGTTATTGTCGCTAATTTCTCTAGCTAGTGACTGTGTATGTGTTTCGATGGCCGTCGATTACATTGCCGTTCTCTTGGTAGAAACTCGCAATGCTTGTTTACTGGTGTTCTCATACTGATCATTATTAGTTGTAGTTATGCATAAGCATTATTTCATCTAAACTTGCAGAGGACCCAACCAGCCGTGACCTAAACTCGTATGCCAGTAGCTTCTTTGGTCAAATATTTAAAAGAATTGACATCCACCCAAGCGCAGCCGTACGGCTGCGCTTGGGTGAATGTCAATGAGTAATTACTACCTTATTACAAATCTACTCCACTTTGGGAGATTCCCCTAAATATCTGACAAACACCATTCGAGTTATAGATAAATTCGCTCTCGTCCTAGGCCTGTTCTGGTGACCGTCCTGGTAAGCTCAGGTGGTAGAGCAACTGCCCCGGAAAGACGGTGGTCCCGGACTCGATTCCCGGACCAGGACAAATTTTTCTTTAACTACGAAGTTTCTGAGAAAGCTGTATGGCTTTCTTTTGTAGCCGTATGGCTGCACTTTGGTGGATCTCACTGACTTATTTACTCCCTTATTACTAGTAGCTTCATTCGTGTGTAACCGTATCAAGCCACGCACATTACTACCACTTGCACTAGATACGCCTCCTGATATCAATTCTCACGTCTAATTTTGCGCAAAATACGAGCAGTGGCCGTGATATGGCACATAAGCTGATAATAGTGCAAGCGCACATAAGAATACGCAGTGAGAAAGTTGCTCTCGTGAATACCTGAAAACAGCTGAGGCCCCGGTAACTGGTAAAGCATTGGTCAAATGTATGAGAGCACTAATTTCGTCGGAGCTGCAACAAAATTATCGCCAAAAGTAAAAGCGCTGCTCTGCTTAGAGTATTACCAAGATACTTTGTTGGGCGAGTTGGTAGTTATTCATTATTAATTTAAACAGCGCGAATACGAAGACAAAGGAGAAAATAAAATAAAGCCACATTACAAGCACTGACTCACAACTCACTACTCCATGGGCGCAGATAAACACAAACATGATTAAAACGAAGCAATCACGCGAAACAACCCCTGGGTTCACCTGCTGCGCACAAAAAGTCACTCAAAAATTACACCTATTCGCTTGAAAGAGCAAGAGAAGTCTTGCTGACACACTTATTGTCCGTTTAAATAAAATATGATTCCACTATCTCTCTCGTCACCTTTCCTTTGCGGTGATACAAAATCCTAACCTGGTCAAACTTAGGAGTGCTCTTCTTCTCCTTCTTCATTGTTTCACATGAATGGCAATGTGATACCAGAAAGCAAAGAGGTGTCTTTTTTGAGTGACTTTTTGTGCAGCAGGTGAACCCAGGGGCTGTTTCACATGATTGTTTCGTTTTCTTCATGTTTGTGTTTATCTGCGCCTTGGAGTAAAGGGCTTAGGCACAGTTGTGAGTCAGCGCTTGTACTGTGGCTTTCTTTTATCTTGTCCTTTGTCTTCGTGTTCGCGCTGTTTAAATTAATCATGAATCTGCTAAGAGCGCCTTTTTTTTTTTAAGAATGCAGCTTCTGCAATAACAGAAGTGGCAACTTGAAGCCCTGTAAGGTTAAATTCCCCTAAATACGTCATTACTAAAATTCTGTACACGCTCCATGAATTAAGCGAGCTTTCTGACCCACGAGTGCTGCTGTTCATGACAGAGAAAGCTTGTTAAAGAAAGAAGGCGAAAGCTCCAGTTGGATGACCAACCTTTCGCGCTCAGACACGTGAAGTACAAGTTGTAGCACCTGAGGCCATATCCAAGCTCTTGTTCAAGATTGTGTTTTAAGAATTCTTCGATGATACGGGATGGCAGCCGAGAATAATCCCTGAATAATTTTACGTTTCTTCCAAGAATAATCGGGAGAAACGTAAAATTCCCTATATTAAATCTCTACATCGGAATTCCCATGTTGGGTGCCAGGTGTGCGATGTCTCTGCACAAAGCCCACCAGAATCGCCGTGCCAGCTACACCCAGGTGTTTCTTCAACCTCCCTTAATTTGTATCTATTACTCGTGCCATTGCTACGTTCGCGCTTCCAGGACGAAGACGACGTTCAAGCAGTGTCGGCTGGTGCCTGCAGGAAAGGCCTGTTGTATGCAAGCCTTGTCTGAAAGCCTGTGGAGGTTTCCGAGCGTCTGAAGCTAGCGCTCTTCCACCTTTCTGGATTTTATATCGCTGTGAGCTATTTGTGATCTCGACATCCTTCGGGATGGCGGGCGCACGACCCCTGCGCCCACCCACCACCATCGAACAGGCTACGGCATACTCGACGGGTCACCTTGACGTCGCGGACGTGGAGCTTCCAAACTCGGCAGATGACTCCACAGTGACTGAGATGGATTCTGACAAGAGCTACACGCCTGTACAGTCGCGCCACCTGAAAAGGAAGCTGCGCCGAACATCAGTAATGAGTGAGACACCAAAGAAGAATGCTGAAAAGCAAGGGATCTTTTCCGTGGCCTTCGTACTAACAATGGCAACGGCGAATCTGAATGTGATGAACAGACAGCACCTGACCCAGTTTTTCGACCAGCTGGTTCCTGGTGAAGTTGACGAAGTCAGAATTAATCTCTGGAAGAATGTCCTGACCGTGGATGTCAAATCCCAGGCTACAGTGGACAAGCTGAAAGGAATTGGTGCGCTAGGCAACATGCCGGTCCGTTCCTTTCTTGCACAGGGGAAAAAGACTACTGCAGGTGTAATCACCGACGTTGACCCCGAGATAAGTGGAAGCGATCTCTGCACGCTGATCAAATCTACGGCGCGCACTGTGGATGTTCATCGTTTCGGCCGCTCAAAGTGCGTTAAATTAGTATTTGAAACTGAATCCCTCCCTTCCCACGTTAAAGTGGGCTATATATGAGACACCCAGTTCGGATGTATGTTCCAAGACCTGTTCAGTGCCACAAATGCCACAAGATCGGACATGTGAGCGCCGTTTGTCGAAACGAGGTATCCTGCCGTCGATGCGGCGCTACGCATCCTCGTGACACATGCCAGACGGAGACTGTCAAGTGTGCGAACTGCTCGGGTGCCCATGAAGCAACGGCTAAGGACTGTCCTAAAATTCGGAACGAAGAACGTATACTAAAAAAGATGATGAGGGATAACTCAACTCATCAAGAAGCGGCCGCTTCTATTCGTCGTCGCAAGCACCGTTCTCGACGCCGACGCAAGGAATCGCAAGGCAAGTCCAGCCTGGATAAGTCAACGTCATACTTAACGTCAGCTCAGGTGCCACAACAGATTGAGTCTAATCCCGTTAAGAGTACTCTTGCTGTAATGTCGCAGACAGTGTCACAAGCCAAGGATCAGACAGAAGCTGTTGTATTACCTACCGCCTCTGATGTTGAGTGGCCTGCTCTACCATCAAAGGCCAACGCCAGGCCCCATCCCAGTTTGGTCGCCACACGTGCTGAAAATTCCGACAACCCCGACAGCCAGCATGTAAAAGATATGCTGAAACAGCAGGTTCGTTCAATGCGGGTGCTGCTCTCCAGCATCAACACGCAAACAGCAAAGTTTGCTGTTCAGTTTTTGGACGTATTTGAGCCGCTCTTGGCGGCATTGCAATAATTCGCAATAGAGCAACAAACTAACCCCACCTCTGTGACGATGCACTTGCGTCGCAGTGTAGTGATGCAATGGAATTCCCGAGGCCTGCGTGGTCGGCTGAGTGACTTCCGACAGCGGACACAGAAGTATCGCTTTCCTGTGATTGTGATCTGTGAGCCCAACATGCCGGCTGCTTTCCGCCTTTCTGGATATGTTCTGCTATGGTCTAGAGAAGCAGACGAAACAAGCAAAGTGCTGGTATGTGTACGCCAAGACATTGCGCACGTCCGCCATGCTCTGCAGCCCCACAACACGAACCACTACATTTGTTTGACGTTAAACCTGAAAGGACGAGTATGTTCTGTAATTGGCGCTTATATTCCACCGAGGGATGGCTTGGACAAATCATATCTATTTTCAACAATCCAGTGTTGTGCAGCTCCTCGTATTATTGTGGGGGACTTTAATGCTCACCACCCTCAGTTGGGTAGTGCCCTAATGAGCAATAGAGGAAGAGACCTGGCAGACTTTATGCATACGCAAGATCTTGTCAATATAAACGACGGCTCACCGACGTTTCTACGCGGAACAACCTACAGCAGCTGCTTGGATGTGGCGTTTGTTTCCAGAAGCCTCCATGTCTCTGTTTCTTGGTGTAGTGATGTGGAAACGCATGGGAGTGATCACATATCAACGTACGTATGCATCAAGTGGTTTGCACCTGCCACTTCACCTAATGTGCAATACACAGGCCGGCCCGCCTTTAGGGCATCGGTGGAGACCTCCAGCGTCGACCTCTAGTCACCATCTCAAATAGAGGGCCTCATTACTTCCTCTCTCAGTGAGAACACTCGCTATGTTAGTGTGCCGGTGTCAGTGTCCAGCATCGACGTGGAATTCGAGCGGCTTCGCGCGATCCATCGGCGGGCAGAAAGGAAGTACAGAAGAACGAAATCCGCGCAAGATCTCGCACTGTCTCGCCGAGCTAAACGACAAGTTTTGCGCCACCTGGAGAGGTTAGGACGACCACGTTGGAGACAGTTCTGCTCATCACTGGATCCCCGTAAGCCCCTGTCGCGTATCTGGCATGTTGCGAGAAGCTTGCGCACACCTCCGCGAGAAAGGCACCCTTTTCGTGCCCTGGCTCTTTACCAACGCCGCAATGAAGTTGACGTAGCTGAAGATTTTTGTAAAATGGTTGTGGGCACAAACCAGGCACAGTTACCAATTTCAGAGGTTTTTGCACCACCTTCGCCGAATGATCAATACGACCTGCCCTTTACAATAGCTGAATTAGACGCCGCTCTTGCTTCTTGTCGGCATTCATCTGCACCTGGTCCTGACGGGATTACTTATTCAACCTTATCAAACCTAGGCAAGGATGGTAGAACTGCACTACTTAATTATTTTAATGATATATGGGCTTCTAGTACTGTTCCTGAACACTGGAAAATTAGCCGCCTGGTTGCTCTTTTAAAGCCTGGAAAGCCTCCTCTCGAACTTACCTCATACCGGCCAGTTGCCCTAGCAAGCTGTGTTGGAAAAGTTATGAAGCGCATGGTGCTGGCAAGACTTGAGTGGTATCTAGAGAGTAATGATCTTTTATCCGAATATGATGACTGGATTTCGCCGCGGACGCTCTTCCATTGACAGCGTCATCGACCTTATGGCACCAGTAGAACACGAAAAGCGTCACCGTCGACTAGTAGCTGCTGCATTTTTAGATATAAAGGGAGCTTACGACAACGTCCTCCATGAAGCTATTCTTGATGGACTTGACGACGTGGGAGTTGGTGGCCGGCTGTACTTGTGGATTGTAAGCTATCTCGGCGGCCGCTCTGTTTGCATGACTACGCCTGAAGGAGATACTACCCGCTTTCAGGTCGATCGTGGAGTTCCACAGGGAGGAGTTCTCAGCCCAACTTTATTTAACGTTGCGCTAATTGGCCTGGTGAGTGAACTGCCAACTAACATCCACATAAGTGCATATGCTGACGACATCTCCATCTGGGCCTCTGGTTCGACGCGCCCACAACTACGTGCGAGACTGCAACAAGCTGTGTCATCAACATCGATGTACTTACGGCGTCAAGGTTTATTTTTAGCGGCAGAAAAATGTGCAGTGATCGCGTTTACGGGAAAATGTGTCAGCCGCTACCCTATAATAAATACCGCCGTAACCATTCTTCAACAGACATCTGCCAACAAGCCCAACTACCAATGTTAGAAAGCAGAACCAGGTATGAAAGACAAAAAACTCTTTACCTCATTATCAATAATTACCTAAAAATTAATAAATCAGACTATTTTGAGATCAAAACTAATGAGACATCAAGGCATCGTCATAGTAGGTTCATTCCATTGCCGGCTATAAAAAATAATTGCTTCAAGTTTAGTTATTTCCCGCGAACTTGTAAGGACTGGAACTCTCTTCCAGATTCTGCTGTTCGATCATCATCATTATCTGAATTTGTACGCCATTTAGAAAATTTCATCTATGGCTCTACCACAGGGTGATGAGGTTCTATTGCTGTTGTGTAGGATGGCTGTTGTTCTGATTCCTGTGTAATTCATTTTTGTTTTGTTTGTGTGTGTATTCAGAGACAATTTTTGATTGACTATTGATTTTCATCGTCTTCTATATTGCTCATTTTTTGTTTTGTATTTTTCACTCCTGTTACAGCCCCTTATGGTGGCTGACAGTATTAATAAATGAAATGAATGAAATGAATGAATTACCCTTCATGGAGTCGTAATACCATACGTCTTCAGGCACAGATTCTTGGTAGTAATTATTGACCACTGATATCTTGGTCGAAACATATTGCTATGGTTAAGAAAACGCTAATTAATTTTTGCCATGTACTTCGTTACATAGCTGGCATCAAATGGGGTCCAACTGAGCGCTCCTTAATACGGCTTTACGAGGCTCTGTTTGTTGGCTACATCCGGTACAGTCTCCCAGTACTCTCTAGTATGAGCATTTTCTGCTTGCGGACTTTAGAGAGCGTGCAAGCGCAGGCACTGAAAATATGCCTTATACTGCCCAGATGCACCTCTAACAAAGGCACAACTGAAGAGGCACACGCTCGCCCAATGTCCATATACTTGTCACACGAACGACTTCGTGTATATTTACGAGCACTTACAAGACACCGTTTTCACCCACTCAGCAAGATTCTGGATGAGAGGCCGGACTGCAGTTTTATAAGTGCACTCCGCTGCCATCAGTCGCAAGTACCGACAGGATATGCCCTCCCATATCGTCCCACCCAGTCACCATGGACGATGGATAAACCTTTGGTGCACCTTCGTGTTCCCGGATACTAAAGAAATCAATGGTACCAATTAGTGGACTCAAACAACTTACTCTGGCACACATCTGGTCAGAATTTTCCAATTATATTCACGTATACACCGATGGATCTGTGTCAGCACAGGCATCCGCTGCAGCTGTGGTCATACCAGCTCAGAAAACGACTCTGCATTTCCTTTTGGGACATACATCTACATCAACCGCTGCCGAACTTGTAACCATTAGGGAATCTATTCGCTATATATGTGGGAAACCACCTCAAAAATGGTGTATATTCACGGACTCGAAGACTGCATTACAAATTTTGGAAAACTTCTTACGCCACACTGCATATCAGTCCCTGGCACTAAACATTATGGAGCTCATCACATCTGCCCAGCTGCAAGGCCACATGATAATGTTTCAATGGATCCCTACCCACTGCGGCCTCCATGGGAATGAGCAGGCCGATGTTGAAACGAAAAGCGCACTCATCAATGGCTTCCAAACAGCTGTGCCTTTTTCAAGAGCGGATACGACGTGTCTTCTAAAGAGTTGTATGAATATTGCTACAGCAGCTTACTGGGATCAACCAGACGCCCGACACATCCGTCTAAGAAGGCTCGATCGAACATTTAAATTTAATGTTCCGCGTGATATTCCGCGTCATCAAGCATGCTTGATACATAGACTTCGTTTAAACGTGGCTTTCACGCGCAAGTACTTACATTTAATTGGACAGATGGACTCACCGGAATGTTCAACTTGTGGCATCCCAGAGACTGTGGACCATGTATTATTGGTGTGCCCAGAGTATGCGAACGAAATAAATGTGCTAGCTGCTTCCTTGAAGCGTTTAGATAAGAAGCCTCTGTCGGAGGAACTGCTGCTGAGCGCTTGGCAGGGGAAGGGCGCCCAGGCAGTGCGTGCTCTTTGCCGTTATTTGAGCGCCAGCGGACTTGATTTGCGCTTGTAAAGCAAGCTGCTGTGTCTGTATATATATATTTCATATGCCTTCTCCCACATCGTCACCCATCATGACCTTCCTTCTCCTCTCCTTCCCCTTCCCCAGTGCAGAGTAGCAGGCCAGATTTGAATTATTCGGGCCAACCTCTCTGCCTTTTCCTTTCAATAAATCCATCCGCCTATCTTCGCGCTTCCACCTTTTCAACTTTAACTAGAGCTTAATGTTGAACCATTCCATGAGACAAAATGTATGTTCTTTACAAGCATAATTTACACTTTGTTCACAGACCATTGTGACGGCCGTCGTATGGCTGCACCTTGATTACTCGCTGTTCAGAGATCCACGGAAACCATCGCTGATGCAACCCAGTGCAACAGAGGACGAAGACAAAGCCCAAATGCCCCAGCCTTCGTGACGTTTGACAATTGCAAACGCGAAACAATTGGTGTGCCAGCGAGGTTCTCCGGCTGCCAAGAACCTGTGATTGTGATTTCCACCTTAAGACTGTTTAATACTTTCGACCAGAAATTCTGTCTGTGATCGCAAGTGACGATGGTTGTGCTGATGCGCCTCACTCGATCTGGGACCACTAGTGCTTCTTGAAAGCGTTCATCCCAATCTTGTGTTACATCTGACGTACATCACGATTTTCTGGTCTCATTCATCACTGAACACGAAACCACGAAAAGTGTTTCTCGAATTGTGCTTTAATAAAAGCATTTATGTTGTATTATGTAAGGTTGAATTTTCTTGCGGCCAGCTCAATTGTGTACGGAGCAGTCGTGCGCAACTGGGAGAACACTTAAGCTCCGCCGTTAAAGGTAAGGCGCGAAAGTGTTATTTGCTTCCGTCTGTGACTACTCTTAGGGGTCCCGTTTGCGTACACTCAGCCCTAACCGACATATGCACTATGCGATCTGAATAATCAGTAATTTCTTAATTTGTGCTCCTGTTACGTCACACGTAGTGACTGAAACAGTCTTAAGCTACCCCATTATGTTCAAGACCACCCGAGAGAGAGATAGAGCCCCGCTTCAAACAAGCCGCACGAAGGTGCCTGCGTGGCCTGGGGTAACATGTCTGACTCGCGACTAGAGTGTCCCATCTTCAATTCCCATCTCCTCCTAATCAAAAAGCTCCTGTAAAATCGGTCATGTGAAGTTTTCTCGTGACGTCACTCCATCCGTTGACCAATCAGCGTTCAGCCATGTGACCTGCCAACTACCACTTGTCAGTAGCATGCTCGCGATTTTTTGCTTAGAAAGCTGACGCAGAGGACAGAAGCCTTAATCCTGTCATCTAAGACAACCCCAAACAACACATGACAGAGCTGCGGGGCTATGAACTTCACATAGCCAAACTTTAACTGGCCTAACGCCTTCTGTTAAAAAAAGCAACATATTGTGTTTCTGCATGCGTAATGTAGTCCGTTTAATACCAAGCTTTCGCAGCTTTTACGCGAGAGTGTATTACAGCTCGTATGGGCGAAAAGCCTTCGCCGTACCCTAGTTTCGGCTCGAATTTTTGTCGAAAGTGTTCGGAACGCGGCAAAGTGTAGGTTTCCACCGAGAAGTGAGGCAGATACTGCGCCTTCCGTTCCTCAAAAACGAACTTAAAAACAAACTTTAAATCGAGAAATGAAAAGGCGGTATTAACGGATATACCGCGTCTACTCTAACAAACTTTGAGAGTCCTCCCCATTCTTTCAAATTTAATGTCGTAATTTCACAAACGTCATATGCCACCAAAACTTCAAGCCCCGCCCGAAATGCTGTCAGACGTGGTAAAACTGAAACCTTGTAGCATAACTTCGAAGCTGAAGCTTAATGTCTGCTACTTAGGAACCGACACATATGCAACTCGCGTCAATCACTGAGGGGTCTATTCATATCAAAAGCTGAAAGAGCTTGTCAGCGCATATATATATATATATATATATATATATATATATATATATATATAT
>JAJIZL010034962.1:0-21038 GCA_023969395.1 Amblyomma maculatum
CCTCGAACGGGACGGCTGGGTGGCCTAGTCTCCAAATCCCCCGCGCCGTTTCTTGCACAAAGGCGCCAGCTGCAAGGTCGCGTCGCAAACACGCTGAGGAGGGGAGGCAAAGACAGGCGCCGTGTGAGAGGGTTTGGGGACCAGCGAGTGGAAAGAGTGTGTGTTTTGAATGTTGTATTTTTATTTGACGTAATTAAGGATCTGGGTCCGAGATTATTCCCAACACACTGGGGTTGTGGCATGTTTTTAAATAATTTGATTGGCTGCTTCATTTTCGGGGCGGATCACCTAAAGTGACCGCCCTTGTGTCTTTGTTGATGTCTGGTATCAAAAAGCGGTCCTCGGACCATGTTCGACAGTCAAGATTGAGGCTCCGTGCTTAGCACGTATTTACACCCCCTAGGCTTTAACCGAAATGCTCGGTAGGAAAGTAAGGGCCTGTAAAGTGACTTCTCTGTGTGAGAGTCTTCATTTTCTTTTAAGTTACAGGTGTCTGTGTGACTTGTTGCTGTAACTTTGCCTATGTATACTATTTTGCTTCTGTAAATATATATCTCTTCCTGATCATCATCAGATCATCGTCTTCTGCTTCTTACCTGCCGAATGACCACGTTTGGAGAGGCTTCAGCAGACATCACTGGCATCCTTGTCAGTGCTTGCTCACAGCACTGATGCCACATGTTCTGCAGAATGGAGCCCTTATGCTCTTTTGTTAAAATGTCTATTCTGGCTGCTTTCTTGGGCTTGTTCTGTATTATACTTATTGTCTCAGTTGCAGACAAGCAAAGGATGCAGTTCTTCTGCTCGTGTATGTGAGACATTACAGAGATCCCATATAAAGGAAGGAATTGAGAACTATTAATTATGGGAAAACTATTAGTTGTGTTTTACATGTGACAAATATTGAATTCTTAGTAAACTGACTGTGTACCTTTGTTGTCACCATTGATTGTGTTTGGGTGGGGACAAGGTGATCAGTTGTGTTTTTGAGATCAGTATGCACGTTTTTTATGATACAAGAGAGGGGCGAGAACTGCAAAAGAAAAAGAGGTGTCATTTCAGTGAACAGCAGCAGGTGCTTAAATTTTGGTCTAGTGTTGTTCATTTACTGGCACACATAATTTCTGGACCCATGTTTTATTTCATTGTATGGGTGCTGCAGTCGGGGATTACTGCGACAACTAGCCATGACGGAAAAGACCATGCATCCCCTGAGCCTTAAGCCATCCCTGATGCAATGATTATGATTGTGAAGCCTGCGGACGCCGCACCAACCTCAGTGGAAACTCTTCCAATCCCTCTCCCCCTAGCACAGGAGAAGATGCAAACGCCTTAAGTGGCACACATGCCATACGCTCATGCTTAAATTGCAGAGTTACCATGTTTATGTTATCATTTGATTTTACCACTGTAAGCTAGAGCTGACTGCAGTTGCTTTTAAGAGAATCATTATTTTGAAAGATTAGTACGAGGCTCTCACTGGTGTAACGGGTTTTACAGTGATTTGTATTTCAAAGTAAAGCACATATTTAAATAATAAAACTCAGGTAAACACAGCATGGATTATGCTACGCTATAAAACAATTATGCAGGAATGTGGGCAAGCCTTTTCGTTGTGCCCATGAAAAATGCTTTGCCAATTCACGTAGAGCCTGGTTATGGTCTTGCTCAAAATTTCTGTTTTCCAGCAGTGGCTGGCATTGCTTATCATGCATATAACTTGGGTGTAATTATTATTGTAGGAGTTATACTCTGCTATATTTTTTATTGAAAACTGGTTTTGCTTAGATGGTCTTTAGGATTGTGTGTTGAGAGCATTTGTGCGACGTGTATCTCTACTGCAAGCCGCAGCATGGATTTATTTTGTGAAAAAGTTAATGCAGTAAAACCTCGTTGATTCGAACGTCACGGGGCCCGGAAAAAAGTTTAAATTGTCTGATGTTAGAATTATTGAAGGGCCTCAAGAAAAGCTGACAAGAACCATTTCCAATATGGTAAATGTACCGTTTTTACTCGATTTACTCTCTAACGAACCCACTCACTCCCTATATTTGCCTAAGAAATGAAAAAGGCACAATTCCTTGGCGCTTCCCTATATTTCCGCTGTCACGGTCCACAACGCATTTGTTGGCAGTGCGCCAAGATGCTGCGCTGCGATAACATCATGGTGCGTTTAACTATTGACCGTAGCTGTATCAAGAGGGGGGGAGGGCGACCTCAGCAGAGTGCCAGCGCTTGTCAGGTTGTGCAAGCCTCGTTTTCAGTCATCATCATCATCATCAGTCTGACTATACCCACTCCATGCGGAGTGTTCAGGGAAAATGATGCTGTATTGATGTAGGTTGGGGAAAGTGTTGGTTTGAAGCTGTTTCAATTCCCGCGTTTTCTGTGCATTTAGCCCGTTGTGTTTAGGGAGGTGAATCCGACGTTGTTCGCCCACAGACATATGCCCTTGGTGCAACGACCAGTCCACTGCCTACAAAAACACACCATTCGGAGGCGCAGTGGGAGGCCACTCTGCTATGCTTTGACCTAGCGACCCAGCGTTGGCTGGTAACTCAGGCAAAAACGGCAACCCATGCCACTGGGGTGCTGAAATGAAGACTCCACTCACTGCCTTCCCCCTTTATTTGAAATAATGTTCTCTCTCTATCTCATACCCACTGCAGCGAGAATGCCTCTCCCATATTTTTCATATTGTGGCAGATGTAGCCGGTATACCAAGCAAAACTGTTTATTTATACATCAGGTAATGGCGCCCGTTTTCGCTCTGCTTGGCGCGGTGGCCCTTGCCGGGGTCTCCCGGCGGTCCGCCTGGTTAGCTTGCCGCTTGGGGCGCTGTCGTCAATGGCGCCCACAACACCCCCTTTCTTGAAAGGTTTGATCTCAAAGGTCCAGGCGTTCTGGTCGCTTACAAACACGTCCACTTCTTGTGGTGCTTGTGTCCTGAAACGGTTGCAGGTGTCTTGCTGTACGTCTTGCTTGTTCTCTTTCGGTTTGTAAAACGTAGGACCTTGGTTCTGATGTTGGCTGTGTTACCACGCCGTGTGATGCAGCTCCAGCGAGGATGCGCACCGCTGTGCCTGGTGGTAAGCGCTCTCGGCTCCGTACCTTGTGCCGGGTGTCGTATGATCGTTTTGCACGAGTTCTGTAGGCTTCATTATTTTGTCTGAATTCGCTGTCGTCCCACTTCGGGGCTAGCAGCTTCGAAGTGGTCGGTACTGTGGTGTTCAGACGACGACCCATTAAGAGTTCTGGTGAAAACCCTTCCACGCTGGGTGTGGCCCTGTCGGCAAACAGCGCTTCGTGTATGCTGGAAGACTTCTTCAAAAGCTGCTTTGCTGTCTGCAGAGCCCTCTCAGCCATACCGTTGCTCTGCGGGTAGCAAGGGCTTGAGGTTGTGTGTGTGACTCCTTAGTGATGCACTAGTTCTTTGAACTATGTGGAAGTGAACTGCGGCCCGTTGTCTGTGCGGATTTTCCGTGGAACACCGTACCATGCAAACATTGGCTTCAAGACTAGGGTTATGTTTTTTGTAGCTGTCCTCGGCAGCTGTTCTAGCTCGAAAAATCGGGAGTAGTAGTCTACTACAAAAAAAAATACTCTTTCCGCTCACGCGTGAAGCGATCCATGCCGACTGTGTCCCAATGGTGTGCTGGCAATGGGGTTAGAAGCAGGGGTTCTGTTTCTGGCTTTCTGTGCTCTCTGCAAGTTGGACACTTTTCCACGTAGTATTCAATGTGCTTGCCTATGCCTGGCCACCAAATGCTTTCTCTTGCCCTCGCTCGGCACCTCGTTGTGCCCAAGTGGCCTGCATGGAGATTTCCAGAACCTCGACTCTGATGTCTGGCGGGATGATTATTTTGTCGCCTTTGAATAGCAGACCATGAACGAGCGAAATCTCACTAGCCACCTCGACGTACCTTTGCAGGTCAGGTGGCAGCCCATGCACAGTTGGCCATGATGTGCAGAAGGTAGCCACCCAGGAAAGTGTTTCGTCTGACGGAATGCTTGCCCTGATTCTGTCCAGCATTTGGTTTGAAGCAGGAAGCTGTTCAAGTGCTAATTCTTCAAACTCGCGCACTGCACTCTCAAGAGTTCTTTCTTTGTCTGCTGGTTTCCCAGATGGCTTCTGGGACAGAAGGTCAGCTGTGTACAGCTTTTTGCAGGGAGTGTGGGACATGGTGTAGTCGTACTCCAAAAGGCGCATCCTGAAACGTTGAAGGCGAGGACTCAGCTTGTCAAGTCGTTTAGTCGTCAGCAGCGGTATTAACGGCTTGTGGTCCGTTTCCACGTGAAAGGTTGATCCCAGCTGGCATTTGCGGAAATATTCGCAAGCCCATGCGATTGCCAGTGCCTCCTTTTTGACTTGGACATATCTTTGTTCTGTATCCGTAAGGGAGCGTGATGCATATGCCACAGGTAGGCGCTTTTCGTGCGACTGCTGTAGAAGTACAGCCCCAAGACCGTATGAGGAAGCATCCACAGACACTGTGTGAGGCGACTGAGCATCGTAGTGAGTGAGAATCGGCGTCCTGCTTAAAGCTTGCTTGAGTTTGTCAAAACTCTGCTGCTGAGCTGGGCCCCAGTGCCAGTCGGCATCTTGGTGGAGCATGTCCCTGAGAGGCTTCGTAAAGTGTGCTAGCTCTGGAAGAAATTTCGCTAGGTGGTTTGCAGAGCCCTACAAAGACCTGACTTCTGACACATCACATGGTGGGTCTTGCTGGACTATGGCCCTGACCTTTTCCGGGTCGGCGCTGACTCCTGTTGAGTTTACGACGTGTCCTAAGAATGTTACTTCTGTTTGTCGAAAAGAGCACTTGTCGATGTTGAAGGTAACACCTGCATCTTCCAGCTTCCTCAGCACTAGCAGTAGGTTGGTGTCGTGTTCCTCAGTTGTCTTCCCTGAGACAATGATGTCATCTTGTAGACAACTCACACCATCTAGTCCTTCGAGCACACGGAGCATTTCTCGTTGGTAGAACTCTGATGCTGTGGAGATTCCGAAGGGAAGCCTCAGGAACTGGAACCTGCCAAGTGGTGGGATGAAGGTTATGTATTCGCGAGAGTCCTTGGACAGTGGCACCTGCCAGTACCCTGCTCGTGCATCTAGGCGGCTGAAAAGTGTTGCACCTGCTAATTTTGCAGGACACTCGTCCACCGTAGGCATGAGCACACGTTCGGTAATTATTTGTTCGTTGAGTTGACCATAGTCTACGCAGATGCGCAGCTCATTGTTCTTTTTTCGTGCGACAAAAATCGGAAAACACAACTCGGTTGCTCGCTCGATCTTCTGGATGACTCCCATGTCTTCCATCCTTTCTAGTTCTTTCTTCACAAGTGGAAGCAGTGGAAGAGGCACGCGCCTAGGATAACTGACTGCGTATGGCTCAACATCCCTTTGGACTTTGATGCGGTACTCAGTCTTCATGACTCCAAGCCCAGTTAGCTTTGGGTATGACGCCAAGAAGTTGGGGACATCAGTTGATTGTGCGAGGGTTTCGTCTAGCTCAAGAGGGCGCTGTAGAATCCCAAGTGATTCTATAGCTGGTCGATTGAGCAGCGGTTCTTTCAATCCTTTGATGATGAAGACTGCTTCTTGGACTTCAGGGTTGCGCCAGGTGACTGTTGCATCGATGTAGCCAACAGTGGCTATCGCAGTCTGGCCTGGGCCTATCAACAGCTGTTGCGTTGACTTGATGGGTCCCATGACGATTCTTTCGTACTGGTCGTGTGCGATTGCGGTCACATCCGCGCTGGTGTCGACCTCGAAGGTAAAAGGCAAGTTGTTCACGCTAGCAGTAACCCTCCACGGCGTGTTCACTCCCACTTTGATTTCGCCTAGATATAGCTCTCCAACATCTTTTGGTCGTTGTCGGATACTCGAGGTCTTGTCCTTCGGCTTAGACATGCAGACGCAGGCGTAGTGGCCCACACTGTTTGGACGTCTTGTCTATCGCGGGGCACTGTGTCTTCGTGTGGTCACGCACACCACCACACCACTTACAGCGTTCGTCTCCCGTCTTGTCTGTACGTTTAGGGCGCGACTTGAAAGACTCGTTCCGGCGAGTTTTGACGATTGTCTGGCCGCGAATTTCTCCCATGTCGAGAGCTGGAATGTTCGATGGAGCGAATTTCCTTGTGTTGAAGTTTCATGCTCTCTGAATGGCGGGCAGCTGTGATTGCGTTTTCGAGAGTGAGTTCTGCGTCAAGCTGCAGGCTCTCGCTGAGTTTTACGTCTCGCATGCCGACCACGAGCCTGTCCCGAATCAGTTCGTCTTTGAGAGTTCCGTAATCGCATCTTTCGACCATCTTGAACAGTTCAGTCGCAAATGCGTCGACGTTTTCATGCTGCTCTTGTTTCCGAGAGTTAAATCGCGCTCTCTCATAGATGACATTCTTTCGAGGTAGGAAATGCTTTTCAAAAGCACTCACCACGGCGGAGTATGATGCCATCTGTTCGTCTGTTAGTTTCAAAGCAGCGAGCACGTCCTCCGCTTATTCGCCCATGGCGTAGAGTAATGTGTTGATTTGCGTCGTCTTGTCCTATCCTGTCAGACCGGGGGCCAGTCGGTAGCATTCCCATCGTGTCCAATCTTCGGGCTTGCGGAAATCGAGCTTTGTCGGCAGTTCCACGGTGAGCGGGTTGAACGTCATTCTCGGAGTGCCGCTCGTGCGCTCTTCGTTCGCGCCGCGAGTGTCTGGCATGACGCTGCGGCCGCTTACGTTGGGATCGCTGTCCTTCTGGGTGTCACGCTGCGTTGGTTATCCCGCCGCTGCCACCATGTGATAGACGTAGCCGGTATAAAAAGCAAAACTGTTTATTTATACATCAGGTAATGGAACCCGTTTTCGCTCTGCTTGGCGCGGTGGCCCTTGCCGGGGTCTCCCGGTGGTCCGCCTTGCTAGCTTGCCGCTTGGGGCGCTGTCGTCAGTGGCGACCACAACACACATGAACCCAGTCCTGTGCAAGCTGCATCCACCTGACCCCTGCGAACTTCTTGACATAATCCGCCCCCCTAACTTTCTGCCGCCCCGTGCTGCAATTTCCTTTTCTTGGAATCCAATTTTTTACCCTAACCGACCATCGGTTATCCTCTCTTCACACCATGTCCTGCCCATACCCATTTCTTCTTGAGTTCCTCTAGAATGTCAGCAATCTGAGTTATTTCTCTGACCAGCTCTGCAGGCTTCCTATCTCTTAATGTTACCCTTACCATTTTTCGTTCCATAGCCCTTCAAGTTGTCCTCAACTTAGGTAGAACCCACTTATTTAGCCTCCACATTTCAGCCCCATAGGTGGGTACAGGTAAGATTCAACTCTTGTACACTTTCCTCTTGAGCGATACCGGTAAGCTGCTAGTCATAATCTGCGAGTGCTTGCCAAATGCGCTTCATTCCAATCTTTTTCTCTTTGTTTCTGGTCCGAATCTTGGTTACTACCTGTCGTAACTGTATTGTTTTCCGTACGTTTGCCTTATTTAGGGCGCGCGCCACCTGCTGCCACTCAGTCATTAGAAAGCACTTTAGCAACAAAAGCCGTTTGAAGCGAACAATGCTAAAATGGCCTGTTTAATTATAGCGGCTGACCGCATGCTTCCGTTCCCTACTGATGGTGCAAGGATGTACGGCTGTCTCAAAACAAAAACGTTTTTGTTGCTGTGTAACTTGTAGCCCCGTCCAATGTCTTAGCCTTGCATAGGCGTTGGCTGACACTGCACCGACAGTACTTATCTGTATTTCCGAATTACCAGGGCTCGAAATTGTGAGTATTTAGTTCGGAGTTTTGAAGGTTGCGTAGAAGAGAGAGTAGGCCCCTACCTTGTACCCTACACCCCCTACCAACCCCTACCCCTACGCTCCGTCGGCGCCGGCTGCCGCGCCAGTCAAGGCGCCAATTAGGTTTTGCCCACTCTTGCATGGTTTTACCCGGTTCCATTGTTTTTTTTTTTCGAACAAACAATGGTTCGGTTTCGGACTTGCGCAGCCTCTTCCTTTGCCGCTCATTCGAGGTTTTTTTTTTTCGGCCGCGTGCTGTGTGCCAAACCGGCCAGACGCACGTAGTTGAAATTTTCCGTAGCGAAATAGACTCTCATTTCAATTAGCGAACTTTATTATACACAGATCTCTGTGAGACGTGGCCGGACCTAGTGCAGTTCTAATTACCAAAAACGTTGTATTGAGGTTCGAATTAACGAGCTTTCCCCGTTGTACTGCGCATCAGCGATTTTAAAACGAAAACTTTAGTATCTTTTTGTATCTTTTGCCGTGTGTAACGTACGCTCAGTGTGCGCATGTCTCCACGAGCATTGCTCTGAAAGTTGTTAGCTGGTCGCTGACTCGCGTTGCAAGCTTCGGCTACAAACTGGGTTTGTTAATTTGAGGTTGGAAGGTAGAATAAAAACGAACCTTCAGTGCACATGGATGCTGAGTCTGGCCCGCTACTCCTGGAGGACCGTTAATACGGCTATGTTAAAGCAAGACAGTGTATGTCTGTCTTTCTGCTTGTCCAGTGGTTTCTTGCAAATAGCTATATGCTATATTATTTTCTTATAAAACAGGTCATGGGGTGGGGTGGGGGGGTCATAGGACTAAGAAGGAGACGGCGCTGAAGTTCAACTGCTTTTATTGGAAAAAGCGAATTATAAAGGAAGGCATCAATCATGTGCGAATAGAACTCTTTAGGGCTAGTTGGCACATTCTGGATGAAGAATAATACTGCGACACGGACGAGGACAAATAAAGCACTAGTCATGTCGTTTATGTGCTTTCTTTGTCCTCGACCGTCGCGCCGTATTACTTTTGATTAAGCATGTGCGAATGCCTTTTTAGAAATGCGCTTCTTATGTAATTACAAATACCTCATATCCACACGAATGAGCATCCTCATTCCCCCCAGGTTTAACATCTCCAGTTCCTTAGAAGGTAAGGCTACGGATTGCTGGCTGACAACAGTTTTATTGCTCATGATGATACGTCCTGGTTACTTGCTGCGATCTTCACGAATTAACGGGATTTCGGTGCCGACGAGAAACTGAGTGTACTGACATTCTAAGGCAATGCTTAGCCAAACTTGTTCAAAACTTCCGTAAGGAGTTTTTGTGCTCCAGAAGCCGTGCATTAAGGCACCAACCTGTATAGCCAACGTGTGTCTAGCATCAGGAAAGAGGAATTTGGAAGAGCACCGCAACCTTACTTGGGACGAAGTGGTTTTTATAATTCTTTTACAACATTTTTTGTTGCCTATCCCATCTTCCTTTTTTTTTTTACAGCTTCTCCAACATTGCTGACCTTATTAGGAGCCGAGAACAGAGTGTTGACATTATATTTGGCTGCGCTGGTCACACGTAACTTTGCCACGATGTTTTTTCGGCACTAGGAAAAATATGCCCTCTCTTCCCATTTCAAAATTCAGTCTATTTTGTTGTGGGCGATTTGAAATCTTCTCATCATTTTAATCTTCTCATCAATAGTAACAGTGTCCGAAAAAATCTTTTCCGCGATGGCCGTTTGTAGATATAGCCTGCAGGGGGCAGAAACTGCTCACTACCGATGTTTTCTTGGAGGGATTGTGGCGGGAATGATAAAACTGATTACGCCAGGCCGGAGAGCGCTTGCATGTAGGCTATGCTGAACATTGTTTTTGAAAACAGAAGAAAACCGTATGTGCACTAAATCTAAGCTTCTTATTCCTGTCGTGCTCGGAAAACATTGATGTGCTTTCCTATATGAATTACGTTGAAGTTATTTCATAAAGTAATGTTGTACGTCAATTTTGTACTTGTTCACTTCCCTAAGTAGTGGAGTGAACGTTAAAGTAACCTACTAATATGGCTCAGTTATAAAAGCGGGTATAAACCGCGAAGTGTAAACGTTAGTTTTGGTTTGAGGTATAGACCAACACCGATCTGTGACGTATCGCACGATGATGTGGCGCTTCTGTCGCCAGCGTGGTGCGACTGGGGGTGAAAAATAGGCTCAGCGCCCATAGGAATACATGGAAGCGAAATATTCCAAAGCAGCTTTTTAATTTCTCGGGTCACCTGTTATGTCGGTATTCGGTACAGAGCAACCATGAACGCCCTGGAATAGATTGCGGAAGTGTGAAATCTCATTACCGAGGCGAAGTATTTTTAAAACACCGCGAAATGTATCGGGGTGCGAGTTGAGAGGGCAACCCGTAGAAATACATGTAAATACAGCTTACCGCAACATTTTGCTCTGTTCAGCGGCGTTGAACCCTTCTCATTGTTTGGTGAACGTCATGTACGACGCCCCGACGTCATGTTGCATGACACACTACATTGTCTTACAAGTAATGCAAGTCTGACGGCTTTTGGAACCACTCACAGCACGGTAAGCTGACCTCGCACAGTTGCAGACGACCGTGCACCACCCGCTGTCGCTAGCAGACGCTGCGGAGCTCGACGCGGCCGCGGTGGGTATCGCCAGCTACGCTGTCGTCTGCTGCAATGCGCGGATCTCGTTCGGTTAATATTGTCGTATGACGTTTGTCAACTGCTTTTTAAATGTAATTCTGTCTAGCATCTGTCACTGGAGCGACAGTATTATGAAATTTATTTATTTATTTCCAATACCTCAAAGATCCCAGGAGTACGGAGTTTTACATGAGGGGTAGGCTTGACAGTATTGTCGAGATTATCAAAAAAAGTTTTCAATAGCGGTTCTGAGATGGCTTGGGTTAGAGTGAGCGACGATGTCAGCGGGAAGATCGTTAAAGTCGATGGCCGTGCTTACGAAAAATGAGTTCAGCTACGTTGTCGTTCGGGCACGTGGCGGATAAACAGCCAAGGTGTGGCTGATGCGACTGGATGTTCGATGAATCGGCATGATGACTGCTGTGCTAGATGATAAGGCATGATAAAATTTATGAAATAAACAGAGTCTAGATATTTTACGGCGTGCTTGCAAGCTTGGGAGACCGGCATTAGCTTTTAGATTAGTGGCGCTAATATTACATGAAGAGTCGGAGGAGATAAATCTAGCTGCCCGGTTTTGTGTTAATTCAATGGTAGATATCAAGGTTTGAAGATGCGGGTCCCACAATGTGCATGCGTACTCCAATTTGGGCTTTACAAAAGTTACATAAGCTAAATGTTTAACAGAAGAAGGTACCTGAGCTAGGTTACGGCGAAGAAACCCTAGTGTGCGGTTAGCATCGTTAGTAACGGGTGTAACATGAGAATGCCATGTAAGATCACTGAAAATTGTGACACCTAAATATTTCAAAAAGATACCGAGGAGGTAGTAGTTCCGTTTAGTAAGTAGTTGTACAAAGAATAGTGTTTGCGTCAGTGGAAGGTAATTAGGGTCGTTTTGTTAACATTCAGGGTCATTTACCAATTTCGACACCATTCCTCGACTTTTGCCAAGTCGGCCTGAAGAGCCAAATTATCAGTAGGGTTATGTGTGGGACGGTAAATGACACAGTCATCGGCAAAAAGGCGGATATTAGAAGAGACTGAGCTGGGTAGGTTATTAATATAAATAAGGAAAAGAAGAGGACCAAGTACGGTGCCCTATGCGGCAGCATATCAGACTGTAAGCAAACTGCGCAATTCGCTGCACCCAGCTTGCCTTTTGGCGGTGTCTGGATTCATAACACAGGTTATTCCGAGAGTTTTAAAAGTAGACTGCTTCCGTAATGACGCACCATACTTTATCACACACTTCTTCAAAGCGCTGGTCAACATTTAACGACCGGCCATCACTTTTGAAGCTCTGCGAAATGAGAAAAATGTTCCAGAGTTGTGTTTACATGTATTTCTACACGTAGCCCTCCCAACTCGCACCGCGACATGTTTCGCGGTATTTTAAAAATACTTCGCCTCGGTAATGAGTTTTCATATTAGGGCGACCTGTTCTAGGATGTCCATAGTTGCTTTCTACCGAATAATGACATCACAGGTGCCCCGTGAAATGAGAAAACTGCTTTGTATTCCATGTATTCATATGGACGATAACCCTATTTTTCACCACCAGTCGACTGCAGCGCCGCGAGCGCCTCCCTTGTTTGTACACACGGTGTTGGTCAATACGGATCACATTGTGGTTGTAAAGTGAAATGTGTTCACTGCAACAACTTCATGTGTGATTTTAGGATCGATTCCCTGTATTGACAGGCCACTCTGAACCACAACAGCAGCGCGTCCAAAGAGCATGCTTGCTCGTGGAAACTTCTTTGGTACGCGGCTTCAGTAGTTCCACACGGTTTTGAAAAGATGCGTGCAGTGCACTTTTGCGACACTTCTGAAACCATGGATTGTATTATAGAATATTTATTGCTTCATTAGAGATCCGTAAGCACATCAGACCGCTCAATTGAGCTTGGTCGTTTCGCAGAATACGTGAGCACTGCGTCAGTATTTATGTCAAATGCACAGTTTGTGAACTGTGGCCTGCGCATATGCACTGTGACCTATTTTCAAGACTTGAATTTATTCGATTGCGAAAATGACCAGCTTCACAATCTTCAAATGATGACTTATATTATTTGATTACTACTGAATAATGATATGAAGAAATGCATTTTTGCAGGGTTCAGATATGTCCGGAATATAACATTTTCTACACTTTCACTTTATGGTAACATTAGATTTGTAGTGGAGCAAAATTGTTGCAGATATATCCTATTTCAAACTTTTCCCATTACGTAGTCACCTTCTGAGTCCATGCCTAGCTATTGAAATACGTTTCGGTTGTGGAAATGACCGATTTACTTGCGGGAAAACGAACAGATTATGAATGAGTATGTCATGACATCTGAGTTTACCGGGACGAGATTCCACCAGCTATGCTGATGAAAGATGTGGCGTACAGACTTATACTTTGTACAAACTGTGATGCCTTAGGAATTAAAACATGAAAAATGGGAGGCAGCAAAGTATCTCCTGAAGCTTACGTCTTAGTTCTCTTAGGATAGACGTTTCCAGGGATCATCCCTTCTTTTTGCGAACCTAAGCCTACTCACAAATTCTTGTTCTCCGAGGACTTTAAAAACATTTCTAGGATAGTTCGTAACAATTCCATCGATGTCATGTCTGAAAAAGAGGAAAAGCAAAAACGCAGGATTATTGTTTTGTCCTGTACATAAATTATTTTAACAAAGCAATTACGTTATGTTAAATATATAAACACAAGTATTTGCGCGCTTTAACATCATATCAACATAAATTTGCGGCCCAAACACATGAGAATCATCACGAACACGCATACGTTTTTCTAGACTACACTGCCTTGATCCTGTTAAGAAAATAGGCTTTCTTTACCAAAATACATGGCTATGCCGGTGTCGTCAAAAACACTGATATATCTGCGTTCATAAAACCAGCGTTTATTAGTGTTCGCCGACACCGCGGGGTGTTTACACTCTTTCGCTGACGGCGTTTTGGCGCCCAGTCGCAGGCGATACCAGTAGTC
Organism: Amblyomma maculatum; assembly: GCA_023969395.1. Lineage (NCBI taxonomy): Eukaryota > Metazoa > Arthropoda > Arachnida > Ixodida > Ixodidae > Amblyomma > Amblyomma maculatum. Next base: position 13,441 of record JAJIZL010034962.1, read on the forward strand.
CTCTACGTCATTTCTTGTTCCCTTAGTAAACAAGCACGTACAGCTTTTTGTTTAAAGTGGAACGCAGCTACCACATTTATTTTTGAGTGAAAGCGTACATTGAGTAGCGGAGGTTAGCGATGGGACGTAGTGGGAGTATAGACTTATGCCACAGTGATACCCATTTCGTCGTTCATGGAACCAGGTGAAAGGATTCAAGTGCATGGATTATTGTAATCGCGCTATCATAGTCTACTCCCGGTTGCACTGCTCAAGCAGTGCTGTGCACCAAAAAATGGGTTCCATGATGTTGCTCGAATTCCTATACAGACAAGATTTGTAATCCCTGCGATAACACTACGCCTTAGATGCAGTCCCCTGAATTCTTAGGCATTTTATCGACAACTGCATCAATGGCGCGTTTTTGATCACGTAATTCAGCACGGCGCTGAAAAGCAGTTTAACCATGCTAAAGCTGCAGCTTCTTTGAAATTCATGCTTTCTACAAAGTGCTTCCTTTTTCAACGATAATAATATTGATTTAGCAATTTAAGCATGACCTCAATCTGCAAGCATTGCTTCTCATAGAAGGGCAGAATCTTGTAAACAGCACCATTCGCCGAGGGAATGATAACTGTCGAACCTTTTAAAGGTTACTTATAGAATATTTATAAAGGGTGTGCTATGTCTGAGCTCTGGTATAGAGCTGATAGAGGAATTAGTGCATAACCATTTAACGCCAAGATTCTTACTTCAGGAAAAATACGCAAAATCTCAATTTGATGGAAAAGATGAGGTGCCCTCCCCCTAACCGAGAAGAAGAAGGAAAAGAAGGAGAGGACGAGAAAGGTGGGTCAATTGAGTAGCTGAAGAGGCTGACCACTCGAAACGGCAAGCAAGGCCCAAGCGACAAGTTTAAAGAAAGCATTGCATTTTAAAGCGGAAGCGGGTCTTGATAATGTTCGTGATTTCAAGTCAGTTGGAAATGGATGCAAAACATGTCCTTAGGCCCTGTGTTGTTAACTAAATATTTAGGAGTAAAAGAATGATTTGTGAGGTAGAGGATGAAAAAATGTCGCTGCGCGTAATGTTTGGTGGAGGTGGAGTTATTTAGAGACAAAAATCAATTAAATGTTCAAATAGCGTTGTACGTGCTATTAGTGTATGGACGGCATCGAAATCGTGGCAAAAAAAAAGTCGGGTAATCAGTAAACGATAATTAAGACAAATTTTCTGAACACCAGGTCAAAACGAGCTGCCATCTTGGTGACATCATGCCATTGTGACCGCCGTCGTTTATTGAGGGGTTTAACTGTCGCTAGCTTCATTACGCATTCTGTCCACAGCGTGACGTTATGGGAGAGGGCGACGGCGTGATGACGTCATCGGGAGAGAGCTGTGGCGCGATGAAAAAACCTAGAAAGTAATGTGCCCATCGCCTCCGCTTCAGGCGCTTGCGGTTTGTGTCAGTCGTTGCCTTGCCGTCAAACGCATTGACAGAATGTATTGACAGCTCCTCTAGTGTCGCAACAGCAGGTCACAATGGCAACAACAAACAATTGAAACCTTAGGCTCGCATAATTTAAATACCACTGTGCTATAATCGCGGTGCTACTGGGCTTTCTAGAAAAGTGTTTTTGCAAACGTAAGCAAGTTAAAAGAATCAAATTGTTTCATCTTGAATGGCTATTCTGAAGAAACATCAGAAGGTGTAAGCTACTCCAGGAATCTGCATTCACTGTGAAAAAATTGACCCTAAGGAAACTTTATAAACGACAAACGTATAGTTGATAATAGGACATATATGGATTGATGCTACAAGCAAACGGATTCTCCGCCGGGCTCTGACGCCTGAGACTGACGCATTACTTCTAAAGGCCACCGATCTCCTCCTTTCATTATTCTAAGTAACAATAAGGAAAGCATAGCTTTTGCTTAATCGATATTTATTGCCTCAGAGCATCAGCATAGTTAGTAGAACTGAAACCCTTTAAAAGGCTTTACTTGGGCACACCCTGCAAGTAGCCATCGTAACTAGAACCTTGCTATGCATGGCATGGCAGGGAGGGGCATAGCAGCTATGCATGACAAGGGGGAGTGGAAGGGGCGGGCGTCGGCCCAGTGCTGCCGAAAAGCAACATTACGCCTACACTCATAGACCAGACTTAAAATCATGAAAGTTTGTTTCTGAAGAAATTCTACCAAGACCACACTTTCATACTTAGACACATTCAACTTCAAAATGTAACCCTGGTTGCCTGCGCCAGCTGCGCGACCATGTGTCTTTGGTCGGCAAGAACAACATAACACTTGCCATGACTTCAATACTACTATCATTGATTTGCACAATAAAAATCTGAAATCCACTCTTGAGCCAGAATTTCTTGGCAATGTGTTTACGCATAACCTGAAACATTTTGTCAGGCAGCCCACTAGCCTAAGAGGTCTATATAAACCTCGAAACCTCGTGCTCATAAACAATTTTAATGGTTATACATTAAGCAGAGTGCATGAAAGAATTGTGCCATAAAATTGTCGTTGTATCTTTCTTTCTATCAAAAATAGTGGTTAGAAAGATGCGATCGAACACACAGAAAATATTGTTCAAATGCAAGGAAATAATCTGAACTCGATTAGATATAACTAGAAAAAGTATGGTCCAAATTAGAGGAACGCTGCCACTACTGTATTGAAAACTTTATCCCAAATATAAGTTACGCTTGAAGAAGATAAGTCCATAGATAAGCCGATATATAATCCGCGAAAGAGAAGAATCAAGCAACTTAGAAACACTAATGCTGCAATTATCTACTAACATGTGGTCGGTCAGTCAGGTTTAGTTTACTGAAATGATCAGAGTTTATAGAAAATCCAGGTGAATTTCGAAACCACATTCGGGATGCTAGGGAGGCTATCGAGCAGATAGGCTCCCTAGCGTGGTTAAGGCCCTCACGTGTTCAGGAGAAATGGCGGTGCACCTTAATTCCTATATCAATTCCGTGTTGTCGACTAAGTGCGGTGAAGATTATTGTGAATTATGCTTGCGATTCTTCAAACAAAACTGTTGTGTTCTCTTCCGAGGGCGTTGTGGAGGTGCACTTTAGACTCGATCCCAAGTGTTCGTCTCGTCCTGATAATGTACCCAATCCAGATTTAAGGCATTATGCAAATACTGGTGAAAATGTTTTATGACTCATTGATGTCTGTTCATTCCCTTTGACTAGCTCCCAGCCGGAGTTATGCTCACTCACAAGAACGGAGATCACTTAAGTGTACAAAACCACCGTCCAATCTTGTTAGCTTCTATCTTCCACAAACTCATCAAATACAAAATAGTAAATGATATAATGGAGATTCAAAATACAAATGCAGCTCTTACTCCATGCCAGAACCGCTTCAGAAACATTTTAAATGGCTTCAAAATCAATTACAGCCATTCACACGTTTAGTTCAGTAGTAGACAATGGCCGACAAAATGACGTTAAATATTATTTCAGCGAGACTTTCGAAAAGATTGCTCACAGCAAACTACTTTTGAAGCTTGAAAGCACTGGAGTGCCAGCGCCATTAATAAATTGGGTCGCTGCTTACCTAAAACACAGTATGCCGAGATTGACAGATATTCTTTCCCACCACTCATTGGTTGCAGTGTGCCACAACAGAGTGTGATCCTTTATTGCTTGTGGTTTATATAAACGACTTGGTCTCTTGTTATGAAAATGTTATGTCAGCCATTTTGCCAGTGATTGTACGTTCTTTAGGAAAATTAACTCTTGTTGAGACCAAGCACTGCTAAGGACAACCTTAAACGATGTTGCCTGCTGGTGTAACAAATGAGAATGTAATTTAACGTTGACAAACAGCATTCAGGCTTATTACAAGAAAGAAGATGCCTCTGAACATTACACCCTCAATAACATGCCTATGACTGCAGTGAAAACACACAAGTATTTAGGCGTTATTAATAAGCAGCTACCTGGAGTGACCATACCTGCTCTGTGAATAAATGTACAATGAAAGAAAAAACAGGTATTTGGGACAAGATAAAAGGTGCGCCAAGCAACGTAAAAAAAAGAACGCTTATCAATCTGTCAATTGACCAAAGTTTGAATACGTTGAATGGATGTGAGACCCACAAATAAAAGACATCGCAAGGGTAGAAAAAGTGTAAGGCAAACTGTGTGGTTTATTTGTAATAAATGCTGAAATTCTGATTCTTGGTAGCTCGTCATAACCAACCAAATAAAACAGCTCTGCACCCGGCGAAAGATAGTAAGATTAGGAGTTTAATTTACATACCTGAAGGAAGGACACGTCGGAATCTCGGAAACAATTTATGCTACACCTCCCTAACTCGAAAAAGAAGGTACATACACAATTATAGCTTATCGCCCCAATTTAGCAAAAGGGACATCGACGAAATTTATTTTCCCAGGAACAATCAGTGATTAGAATTCACTGGCTGTGGAGGTTTTTATCATTGAAAATTTCGAAATTTGCATTGACAATGTTTTTGACAATTAAGACAGTCTTTAACCAGCTGTATTTCGCTGTGTTTGCTAAAAGGATGTAATCAAAATTGGTTGCAGCGGTGGCGTAGCGGTAGAACATCCGCCTCGCATGCAAGAGAACCGGGGTTCAAATCCCGGTGCCGCGCAATTCTCCACCGGAACAAAAAAAAAATCCGCGTGTCGATGGAATTGCATAAACAGGTTTGGGGTGCGACCTGATGCCGATGAACACCTCCGGCAACGCACTACCTCACCAGAACAGGAGTTGGCCACCCTGGTGCAGTAATTGGCCACAACCTCCTATGATAAGCTCCATAAAACCCCGGCCCTCAGTCACCAGCGGCTGCGGAACAACTGACCACGGCGGCGGTCAGACCTGTGACGCAGCAGGGGGTGCTAAGAAAGCCTGGCTCCGCTGGACAGGCCGCCATTGGAAACGGACCCTGCCAACGTTTAATGCTAGAACCCTAGCTAGCGAAGCTAGTTTAGCAGTGCTGTTAGAGGAACTAGAGGGCATGAAATGGGATGTCATAGGGCTTAGTGAGGTTAGGAGGCCGAATGAGGCATACACTGTACTGAAGGATGGGCATGTACTGTGTGATCGAGGTTTACCAGAGAGGCGACAACTAGGAGTAGGTTTCCTCGTCAATAAGTATATAGCGGGTAATATAGATGAATTCTATAGTGTTAATGAGAGGGTTGCTGGCATCGTAATTAGGCTTAATAAGCGGTATAAACTGAAGGTTGTACAGGCCTATGCACCTACATGTAATTTGATGACCAGGCAGTTGAAAGCTTCTATGAAGATGTAGAATCGGCAATGCGAAAAGTAAAGACGCAGTATACTGTACTATTGGGCGACTTCAATGCCAAGGTAGGGAAAAAACAGGCAGGAGAAAAGGCAGTAGGTGACTATGGCATTGGCTCTAGGAATAGCAGGGGGGAGTTACTAGCTGAGTTTGCAGAGCGCAATAACTTACGAATCATGAATACCTTCTTCAGCAAACGGAAGAACCGGAAATGGACATGGAAAAGTCCTAACGGAGAGACTGAAAATGAAATCGACTTCATATTGTGTTCAACCCCCGCCATTATGCAAGATGTAGAGGTAATCGGGAAAGTGCGATGCAGTGACCACAGGATGGTGAGGTCCCGAATTAGCCTAAATCTGAAGAAGGAACGCAACAGATTAGAAAGAAAGAAACCCATCAACGAATTAGCGGTGAGGGGGAGGGCAGAAGAGCTCAGGATCTCGCTACAGAATCAAAATGGCTTATATATGTCCCAATTAATGCTTCAATGTTATTTGTATTAATGATATGCTTCGACTACATGCAGAAATGTCTTATCGTTTTCTGCTTTTCCCACTTTGCTCGAACCGAAAAGGCATGCATTATCATTTCCTACCGTGAGTACCTCTTTCGCGTTGCATTGGGTTGATGCTGATACGAGCGAAGGGAAATTCATGTTGTATTCTGTAACCAACGCTTTCGAAAACGAACACGGCCTGTCTGCCAAAGAAAAAGCCCCCGTCGGCGCAAGGAGGTAAACGATTAGTTCTTACCGAGACTTTCCAGAGCTCCAGCCTACGATAGCACGAAAAAGCTAACCACTCAAGACGTGTAGTCTAACGCGGCTTGGAGGAGATCACTTCTGGGAAGCCCTGCTGGGATTTCACTGCATAACGCCGTTTGCTTTCACGACAACACTGGAACAAATGCATGCCTTAAAAACCCCAGGTCTCAATACTGCATCGTCATGCTTGTTGAAGGCTAAGTAGCTGTCACGTCATGAAATATTTCTTGGTCCGCTTCGTCGTAACGAGCTTGGTAAGCCTCAAATCTCCCCGAACTTCATTTTACTAATAATCGTTTTATATTAGATTCTTTTGATTCTCAACGATATGCTGCTGCATCCAGCGACATAGGTAATATGAAATGGCACAACTTTAGCCCCCAAAGGACGCTCCGATGAAATCAACTACTTAAGCTCGTATCAGATCAGCACCATAGTGTCGGAAAGCTGTCAATGCTATTGAATAAAGGGGCTTTACGATGTATCTGACAAGTCTAACTAGATTTATTGTTACTGATCGTGTCTGGGAGAAGAAAGTGGCCCGAGCATGGTTTTTACGGCCCTGCCCGAGTAAATACATTTAGCAAGGCGACCATCTGGTGCCCACCAACTAAATCGGCCTTCTCCGTCACTAATCATCGGAGTTTTACATCATCTCTAGCTTTCGTCAACGTTTATTTTCTTTACAAAGCTGCAGAAGCAAGGCTTTCATCGGCGACACACCGACTAGTGCGATCGTGTTGACCATTAGTCATTTTATTCCACCGTGCACATCCTGAGGAAATAATGAAAACGAAATCAAAATGAAATAAAGTTTAAATTAATACTTCCCTAATACGCATTCTCTGAAGCACCAAACACGCAGGGTAAAACAGACAGGTAAAAAACGGCTGGCATTATTTTTGTAGCGGCGGAAACTCAGGTGCGCCAAGATTTTACTTTTTTCATGTCATCCCTAACTTCCGTTCTAACCAATTTTGTGCTAATTTCTCTTTTAAAATCTAAACAATTAGATAAGTTCAGTTTTGTTAATATCTAAGCGTAAATAACTACTTCACTGAAGTACTTCCCGCAAAACGCGCCGCTGCCTGAAGCCATGTAAATATTATAAGCATTTAAAGCGGCCTTGGAATGTGTCATTAGAAGTCCTGTTCCTCTAGATACCCTTGTGAGTAATATGTGGGAGTCGCTATAAAGTAAACGTCATCTACTGTCAATAATGAATGTGTTCTTTAGGCGTAGGTTCACGCTTCGTTGAGAAAAGCGTCCGAACATGTCAGCTCTTAAACAGGTTATTCCAAACGATGCACAGTAGAACCAATAAATATGAAAATAGGAAGAGATCGCAAAGTATTGCTTGTATCGATAACTACGATATTGATAAAGAATTTCTATATAAGCTGGGATATTGAAACAGCAGTTTATAATGCATTTGAACTAGTCATTCTGTATTCCAAGATATTTTCTCCTGTTACCAGAACACAATATATTTACTTGATATTTACTTGATATTTACTTGATATTTACTTGATA
>JAJIZL010034962.1:21048-44823 GCA_023969395.1 Amblyomma maculatum
ATATTTACTTGATATTTACTTGATATTTACTTGATATTTACTTGATAAAATTAAGATACGTACACTAGGTTTGCTCAATGCCTTTTATATTAGCTGATAGAGTTTGTATGTAGGTAGGCTTTGCCGAATAGCAGCGATGTGACCCGTAGAATGACTACGAGACAATAAGCTGTCTTCAAGAAATCCGTGCTCATTGCTTCAACCACTTTCACAGCGCTGACGCTACCAGCAAGAATCCAAGGCCGCGCAGACGACCTAGTTCAACCCTTGAATGATGAACAAAACACGATGTTCCGTGAATCGCCTGTTTCTACACTGTTTCATATATTGAATGAGTTGTAAACTTGAGGTTCAATATACGTGGCGATTTTCCTACCTTTATCGCACAAACGTTGAAATGGACACTGTTTGATATTGCCATTATATATAAATATATACTGACTTTACGCCTACGTGCTGGAATGTACCTTTTTGCATGAACCTTGTGCACAGAAAAGAGCCGCCCCGTTGCAGCTTCAAACCCACTTATGCATAACGAACGATCATGACAGGCAAGAACTGGCACCTCAAAAATCGACGGACCGTGAAGGCGTTGTCGGCCGTCCAGACGTACGCCTTGTCCACGTAATTTTGATCCGAAAGGTCGTACGATCGTCGAGCCGTGATGAAGGAAATCCTGAACGTCGGGTAGAGGTTGATTAAGAGGTTGTTTGCACCGTCCCCCTGCCAGCGATGGCGAGCCACGCCGAGCTCGTTGTACATGCTCGCAATCGTAGACAGGAGATTGGTCCCGCTTACGTCCAAGCCTGCATAAGAGGAGGGGAGAAGATCGCACACGGTAAAGAATTGCATGCGAGAGTGCGATTTTAGTGCATGTCACTAGACGCACAGCCAGCCTTTAACGCACCGCTCCACACAAGAAAATAGGCTAGATCGACGATGGTACAAAGCACCCTAGTCACTCAGCACATAGAAAGCCAAGTGTTACTCATGGCGTGAGAGGTTTAGGGAAAGATATTCTTGTGAACGCAAGGTTCGTTTACTATGGCATATCCTTATAAAGCAGCACTGCTTAAATCAGCAAGAAGTGTGAAAATCACGGCTTGGGTTGCACTTTATGGCACATTGCTCTGAGTGATGTTTACAGGTATGTTTTTATTTTTAACTCTCGAACAGGTCCATACACTGCAGCATAACCGGGTTCCGGCGTAGCATATCTTTTACCAGCTGCGAAACTACTATAGTGGAGCGTGGGAAAACGTACCAAACGCTTTCTAGAGCGGTTCTGGTCAGCAGGATTCTGTATGGGTAGAGAAGAACTGCTTACGCTTTTAACCCTCCCAGCGATGCGATACATGATCAATAAAATAAAAATACGAGTGCGACCCCGGCTAGAAAACATGTCTTACGAGGAGCAGTTCATGTAACGAGACAAGTAGATCAACCAAAAGGCACCGAGGGCCCTAGAGGTCAAACACATGACACTAATGGGAACTGTAGATAACGGATCTTAAGGCCACAACGAAATACTAGTATACGAAACAGTTGCTAGCCAGGTTTTAGAGAAAGGGATGGCGAAGGCAAAGCAGGTGAACATACACATTGACGCTGATATTAAAGCTTAAAGCCCTTCTGGCATGGGTCTATGAGCCAGAGCCCCAATATAAGGGACAGCCTACATGCTACCTACCCAGGGGTTGAATTTTACACGCCGAATTGCTTGCCTTGCTGGAGTCGTCAACAGCATTACGACGGCCACAAGAAATATTTAGGATTGGAGCACAGGATATTCTGACACACTCATACACCAGCTATTTAAGCGCTCTCGCCTCCAGCGACAGACGACGCGGTGGCTAACTATATCAAGAGAAGGTTGAGGTGAATGCGGGTCGTTGGAAAGTTTTCAAATTGTATGGGCATTGGGATATACTGGCACGGACGGGAGAATCGCTGCCACGCAAGCGGATGGAGTCGGCAAAAGAATACGACGCCCCATACACTAAATTTCTGCCACCCCTACTGACCTAAATCCCCGTTAAAATGCTCACTGAAGAATCTCCTTACAGAGCAATCATGCACTACGTCCGTAACGGTGTAAAATACGAAGGCAAGTGTGGGTTATCTGATGCAACACCAAAGTCGATTATTCCTTCGCTAGAAATCTTTCTAAACAAAATAATGGGAAGCGCAGCGGAAACTGCGCGCAATATTTCAAAAGCCGTTTTAAGGCAGACACGAAACGACCAAAGAGAACGCGTGAACCCAATGACAGATACTAGGTTCAACACACCTAAATCATCTTGTACATATTTTCGCAAGGAAGACACAAAATGGAGCAAATTTGGCATGACTACATGTCCGCTCTAGCACACCAGATACGATCAAACATCGCAACACAACTTTCCCTTTCGGCATATGGAAGCCAGAGTGATCTGCTTCGAGTTGTGCAAGAGACATTTATTGCAACGCGCAATTTTGAAGGTCGTCATAAAGACGGAAGCTGCTTCTTCAAATACGCCACCATTTACCTTACTTCTCCATTCCCCGAACCGAGGCCAATAGCGATCTCTTGTTCAGAGGTTGATATTTCGGGTTGAATGAGCATATTTCACCCTCTTGAACATGATTCCCCTGTATCTAGTTCATAGTCCAAGAACTATCTGTGGGTGTGGCTGATATTGCGTCGGTTTGTTTTTGAAGCGATTGTCAACTCTCGATCTCGAAATGTATTTTAAACCGTGAAGTTTATTGTTTTCATATCTTCTACAGTTGGGATGCTCTGCTTTCGAAGCAATAGAATGGGAAAGCCAACGCGCCCAATTATTTCAATAACTACTAGTTGGAATTTACTATCCCGAATGTACGGTTGTTACCTCATTGTTCAAATTGAGCAATATGGACAAAGACACCCGAATGTTGCAGCAACACTCCCCCGAATCCCATGTGTCCGAGTTTGGCCTGATTTCTGGGATTCGCGGAATTTTATTTTGCCTGAGTGGATGCAAAGAAAGCTGTGGTCACGCAAGGGATGTGAAGAGGGTGCATAACTTAACCGCGTCCTTCTCTTCATCCGTACTCCGTCTGGTGGGTAAACGCAGAGCTTGTTTGAGGGTACTAGAAAATTTCAATGTGCATCCACTCTAGGTGGTTGTGGTTTCTTGCTTCTGGTATGTTCCGCCTAGCTAGGAAATTTTATTCTTTATTGCAACAAGACAAAAATTTGTTGCTTTCATTGCCACAGGACCTCTAAGCCATGCGCACTTGCTACTGAAGATGTTTATACCTAAACGTTATATCTTCTCGATACAGCCTGCCACGCTCCATGGTTACATACCGAATGTAATAACTTAATATAAAAAATGCGTTGTTCGAATCGGTGCGTCCTGCGCCGAACATGAGTGACAGTTCTCTCAGGCAAGCATATGAAGTGATTATCCCCAAAATTCGTTATAAGGTCTTTCTTGCTACCACAGTAGGCGGAGGAGCTTGCCGAGAGAAAAAAAGAACACCCATAGCGCCGTCACTGCATAAAGGCATTGACACTAGCTTATCGTTCGCAATGTAATTTCAAAATGCCCCAGTTTTGTCACAGCGGGCAAATGAATTCAATAATGGGCACCAGCTGCTGAATTTTTTGTCTCGTTTGAAATGTGATGTTCTGTTCCACATACCCTTATTTCATGCTTATTTTTATATTTCTCCTCACCTCGACCTTCTTATAATTAAAAGAGAAAAAGATCAGTTGTGCAAAGAAGCTGAAAAGGCAAAATGTTAATCTTACCCACGTGGTCAATAAAATCAGAGCTGTTATCACGCGACGCCAGTGTATGCAGTGCCCCTCTGAAGACTTCCTTGTCAGTCGTCGTGTAGATTGACAGCAGCACATTCACCATGCGACTTGAAGGAACTGCGAAAAAGGTACAAAAAACTTCGTAAGCCCGGAACATTGGTGCAGTGTTTAAGATGCCCGACTACTGTGCCGGAGTACCCGGGTTCGACCTCAACCGCTGGCGGCTGCGTTTCGATGGAGGGAACGAAGAGGCGCCTGTGTACTGTGCGATGTCATTTCACGTTAAAGATCTCGAGGTGATCGTAATTACTCCGGAACCCTCCAATACCGGGACCCCTTTTTCTTTTCTGCTTTCACTTTCATCTTCCTCCCATTCCATATAGCGCGGTTCAGTTGTCCACAGAAACAGGTGTGACAAATACAGTGCTTTAACGTGATCCAATATTAGTATAAAACATCAAAAAAGTTAGGGGATCGAATGAACCGCAACTGTCGAGCAGTGCGCAGAGGTTTGTGGAGTAACGCATTGGGAGAGAGAACGAGAGATGTAGGTGATAACGCAGCGCTGTTACGACCAAGCATCCGCAATTGCGCGCTCTATTGTTCGCCTGTGGGCATGGATAAGTTTTGTGAATATGTGGTGATGGTCCAATGGCTCTAAGTGAGCCTGTTTCCAGGAATCCTGTTTTGTAAGCATGTTTTGCTTTGTGGACAACCTGCAAATGCCAAATTGACCCTGTCAAGAGAACGTCTGGAAAAACACAAAGAAACGTCCCCCTGAGGGAAATAGCAGGAAGTGCTTTCTTTCTTTTGTTCACCCTTCCAGTCGAGAAGTGCTATCCTCCAGTGATGAATGCCTCCTATCCAAAGGAGACGACAGAGTGACATGTCCGCTGACGTGCAGGACAAGAAAGGAGCATGACTCATACGGCCATTAAGTGATTTCCCGGGAATGCAGGAAAGATTTGCAATTGTCGAAAAGGGACCATGTTGGGAGCCCTATGCGGCGCCACGTGCACTCGGGTTTCTGAGAAGTAAAACCCCTTGTCAGAACCAGCCTGTGGTTTCTTTGCTGAAGAATAGAAATGTACCTCCTCTCCTCGCCGTTCCCAAGCTTTTCCCGCCAACAAGTGATCACGCCCAACGAATGAATGCCGGACCAGTCAGTGCTTCAGACCATCAGTGCAGTGATGTGTTCGATTGGATGCCGATACCTGAGGGGCGTGCCCTGGATTTGGTTGGTCAGCATCTTCAGAGAGGGGCTGGACATAGGGGGTTTTTAAGGACGCTGCAGAGCACGAAATGTCGCTCTGGGCCCTGGGTAAACGGCTCATCCAGTCGCTTCTCGCTATGAACTCTTAACGCTTGTCATTTTGCTGATGTACCCTTCTTCTTCATGTAAATATTCTTGTAAATACGTTTTCTCAAAGTGCCAGTAAACCTGCTTGTACATATTTTACCAACTTCGAAGATTCAGTCCTTCTTCAACCCGGAGTCTCTGCACGCTACCAAGTGAAGGCCGGGTCGCCATAGCCCCAGCGTCACGACAGCGCCCTCTGGCAACCATCAAGCGGACACACAGCGGACAGTTGCGGACAACGCGGTGGCGCGACACCCTCTTGCTCCCTTCCATTCTCTCCTCGAATGTTCCCCTCGCCTCACACGGTATACTAGAGATATCACATGAGGAGAACTCGCAGATTGAGGCTGTATACGAACGACACAGGTAGGATTCAGCTGAAGCTAAGCGCAGAGCCGACCCTTCTTAGGAGCCTGACACATACTTAACACAGCTTCCCCACTGTAAAAGAAAAGTAAGGTCGCTTGGAATTAGTTGATGAAAGAACGTAAAGGAGACTTGTTTTCAGCATAAATACTAGCTGTAACACTTCATCGCTTATAATGCTCATCCTATCGGACGTGATCAGCGACATACAGCTGTTCACGAACACAAGAGTTAAAGCACATTGAGAATAATCTTCCAAACAGTTTCGATAAATTTTAGCCAGACCCATATAAACTTTGTAACTTATTTTCCAATTAGACTTTATTCTCCAAAAGATAAAAATGCACTGAGGGACGCGTAGTACAATATAGAGTACAAAAGACTGCGTTCAGAGCAAACAGCCTAAAGGCAAACTGGTAACCTTTGAAGATTAACTCTTTTGAAGCAGTGATCCTCTCAGAGTGGCGATGCACTGCTGGATCGACGCTCGTGAGCTCCAAAGAGAAATGAGTGGATTGTTACAGCGGTAAATGCACTATGTGGTCGGAATGCAAAAATTGAACAATATAACCGGGATAAAATCACGATGTGAAACCACAGAACAAAAATGCCCGCTATAAATAAGTCAGGCAAACATAACTGCTGGCCTAAGGTTTGCGCGTGCGACTCTGGATCGAAGTTCCGGGTCTTCGAACCCCATCACATCCATCGTGAGTTATCTTTAATACTCAATATTTGCATTTCAATTCAACCTGTCTACCTCTGACGTCAAACCGATTATACCAATGCTGATTTTTCCTCACGCTAAACTGAGGACTGAGCCGACGCTAAACAGTTCCTCGTTCATCACTGAAGCGGCGACAATGCTGTCGTGTTATTACCCCTGCCATCCTCCTCCGGTGGCTACGCTAGGGAGCTCGACTGCTGAACCCCAATGCGGGTTATATCCCGGCCAAGGCTGGTGCTTTTGGACGGAAGCGAAAAACAAGGCCCCCGTGTATTGGTTGACATCAGTACACGTAAATAACCACAGGTGGTCATATTTCTCACGCCCTCTAATATGACGTTCCTCATTGCCGGAATCGCTTTGAGACATTAAATGACCCCTTACACTTTACTTGCGGTAATATTTGATTCTAAGCAATTCATAGAGATGGTCATAATATCACACTTAAATTCAAAATATTCATGTGAAACTCCAAAAACTCGTAATATAGAAATATTTTTACTAAATGTTCCTGACAACCTCTCTCAACCCGCCCAGGGCGCGGAATCTACGCGCTTCTTTCCTGATGACGTAATCGGTGTTTGCTAGGCAGGCCCACTCATTGGACCCTCCGTAGTGAGGCAAGTGGTTCGGGTCGCAGTAGGGCGACGTCGTGACTTGCTTTCCTTGCTGTTTGTTTTGCGCTGAGTTAAGGGAGCAGATGATGAGCACCACACTAGATCGCCAATATGTTCAGGGCTAAGGAAGATAGCCTAGAACATTTTGCTCCGTAGATAGGACTAATAGGATAGGTAATGCTAGCGCGCATTCCATATAGTTCTAGTAAATTTTCTTTCATGCGATCTTTAAACTATGCGGCGATGAGCCACTGAAATCTTTATTTTTACTTCTTTTCGAGAGCACCAGCAGGTGGCCTCATCATAGTAGCGCGGTGAACAATCTTCTCCATGCTCGATGTCATGAGAGGCGGCATTATCACTTTGTAGCATGGGGTGCGCGGAAATTTTGTCGAGTGACCGCAGCAAAAGGGCACAGTTGCCGCATCGTTCCAGAATTTTACTGGTTTCTTCGTCCGGTTCTGTGGATGGTTGTTTGCCGACATAAATTGAAAGCTGTCGAATTCTGCGGTCATTCGTAATTTGACCCCAGGAGCACGTTTGCTGCTATCGCCGCCACCGTGTAGCTAAATTTTATTGCGGGCGCAAGTCAGCCCAATAGTTTCTTTTCAATGCAAAGCTAGTGTTTGTTTATCACCTACCGCGTTTTCACCACCACGTGACAAACTAAATAAAAACAATTTAATACATCTCATGAGCACACAGTGCTGCCTCTTTTTTCCATCCTTCCCTCTATTTACCACCTCGCAGGGTGAGTTGATGTGGCGCTTCGGCTCGTTTCCTCTGGCAATGGTAATTTATCTTCCTCTTAGCCTCCACAGGTTTTAAACGGTGGCATAGTTGATTTGTGTCCCATGAAAAACCGACGTCGTCTCCGCATTGCCCACAGATGCAGCAGATGTTGCACCTGTTCAAACGCAGATCTTTATTTGGGTGGTGCGGGGCTAGATGTTATGCACCACGAGACCTGGTGAGGTTCACGGAGCCACTCCGCAGCTGGTGAAGCGGTAGTCAGCAACTTGGACCAGCCTTGTGCGCAAGTGGCCATTCTTGAGTTTACATAAATCGAGAAGCTAACCGGTCGCGCGCTAGTGATTGTGCCGACCCATTAATACTCGCAAGGGGGTGCTCTCTCTGTAGTGCCAAAGTTCCATTACAGTATAGCGCGACTCCCAACAGTCACACGGCAAGGCTGCGTGCCGCAGTCCAGCAGGTAGCGCTATCTGTCCCTGTCAAGGCGGTGTAGGCATGCGCAGTGGAATGCATGGTGGCAGATTACAGTAAGCGATCACATTATGCAAGATGTAACAACGTCCGTGTCTGCGTGGATGACTGCTTCCGCTGATGCAAGTTGAGTCAGCCTCGTAATGTATTTCCATAACACATTACCGTCCTCGCTCTGGCCATTTGGCTCCGGCAGCGCAGAGAAGCAAGTCGCTACGCACGTTGTTTTATTTTTTCTCCCCTATAGAAATGGCTTGTCATAGTCTTTAAGGTGGTAGCTAAGTGTTTCCTTTATTCTTGTATTTTAATTTATTCTTGAAATTAAACGCTGCTCAGAACTGAGGGTTCTTTCTGGACAGGGAATTTCTCGTACTGCCGAAATACATGTTTCAATTCATTATTATAAGAGAAATTGTGACCGTTTCCGCTTTAATTTACAAACTTCATCTGCGCCCCTAAATGTATAACGTGATAACACTATGCTTCCGTCAGCGGCTACCCTTGTAGACAGTCGCTCACGTAATGCAGTTTGCTGCTCTCCTAATCACCAATCAATTTATACATTTGTTATCGCACAGATACTCATCTTTATACAGTCGTAAGATATACGCTATGTGTAGTCCGCGCGACATATAAAGCGCTCCTTTAACTAACAAGTTAACTCAGAAGTGCTGCGCTCGACCACGTAAACACTCACATATCTCATAAGCACTACTACCAAATTCGCAGCTCCTGACAGCGGTCTGGTTAAGTAGCCTAGTGATTTCACAGTGTTCGCAATGAATAAGAAGTTCACTCTCGTGTCCACTGAACACTATCTTTTACAATGGGCATGATCATGAATATTTAATCTCATCGCAAACGCGATCTGGATTTTCCGCAGAACATAGCCCTCAAACCTGCGGCATCCGAGCGGACCTAGATAAAAAAAATGTAAGAACAAACAAACAAACAAGCAAACGTTTGTTCAAATTGAAATCAGGTGAACGCTTTTTAAGAGTCATGAATGCATTGTACCCTCTAGCGAAGGTTTCTTGACCTCTACTTTATTCCGTCTTTCATATCAGGTAATCAACCTTTTAAAAATTCAGAGAGGGCTGCATGATCTGCACTGGAGAAATGCGTAAGCCTGAGCGTTGATGCTACACACAGTATATGATGCGCCACTAGTAGAGGTTTCATATTGCGGAAATTATGATAGCAGCTGTGTTGTTCACGACATTGTGTACCAAGCTGGGCAGTAATCATCAAGTGGCGAATTGTTAACGTTGCCCAGCAATGGGCGGCCGCGATGTCTTTTGCGCCGGCGCGCCTCCTTCCCAACGCACTTAGATGTGCCGCGTTGCCAGTTCTCCAAGACGTCACCGTTGGTAGAAGCACGCAACGGCGGCACACGGTTGCTAGAGGCTCCATGGGGGCGCCGGCGGCGCTCACTATGGAAATGTTTGCCCGTCTCTATTTAGTCTTGCTTCCTCCTCCTCGCAATCGTTTGACATAAGTGTATATTATTTTAATTATCTAACACCTATTGTACAATTTGTGATCGATCTCGACCATTTATTAGCCCGTTTTCACTGCAGACTTCGAAACACGTCGTCTAGCGGTTGCGTGGCATCACGTCCGTTTGGACGTCGACATTAGCTCGCTCGGCTATTTTAACATCCGATTGCCTTTTTGGCTATAATTAACCAGTGGCTCCACTTCGATCACATGAGCTACCTGGAGAGATTCCCTGGTCCTCTTTGGCATACAATTTTTCTTTTTCGTGTAAAGCTTTTCAGTTCACCGATAGTCGCGATGACAACCAATGGAGACAAGTTGTGCACTGGGACAGTGCATAGTGTGTCGTTGTTCTATGTAAATTTTGGGTCATTATGTCGGATGTAGGATATATTTAGAATCGCAGTAAATAAATGCGCAAACCTGCGCACCTTAAGAAGTCTTGTTATGGTTTAGCTCTGGTTAACCCTAGTTGAATTGGGAAAGCAACGGCAGAGCTTTTCCCTGCTACATTATTCCCCTATCACGCTATATCAGTGTAAGGTGCTACATTATTGGGGACAATTAAGCTCATCCTTCAAGTGTGTGACGCGAGAGCGTAAGCTACCAGCCCACATATAAAGCTACGCTTCAACAGAACCGTATGGACTTGCCTGAGTCACGCAGGGTTAACGAATGCCAATGGTTCTGGCGTGCTGATTCCGATATGACCCTGCCATATGAAAGGAGCGACCCTAGTTGGCAGCTTTTGCCCTTAGCATAGGGGTAACGCGAATTCAAGTGTCATGTCGGGCGGAGTTTCGTATGAGGGGACTGTAGTTATGCCTCTTCACGGCTCATCTTCACGGCGTAGATGCGGCCATCCGAGGTCCCGCTTTGGCGGTCGTAATATTGCTTTCAGAATAATATTCCTGGAAAAGTTTTCCCCATCCAGCCAGCTCAAAAGATGCTATCTTGCAATGGCACACAACAACGCTCTTCGGCAGCTTTGCTGGAGATATTAAAGCGGAGCAGCCTGTAGGAGCTGCTACCTTTGCTTCCCGCCTAGTAGACCGCTCCAGTGCACTGTCCCCTGATGCGCTCAGCCGTCGAACACTGGTATGACCACGTTTGTGGCCGGCGGAGCAGAAAACAGACTTTACGCATGTTGCTTCGAACACTTCTCCAGAACGGGAGGTCAGGCTCCGGCACTCCCAGGTCATCTCGAGCATTGGATGTGGTATCTTCTCGCGTTTTTATTTTTTTTTTATCAGCAGTATATTTTGCAGCATCTCACTTTAAAAAAGACGCATTTCTAACTTAAACTTAACTAACCGCGGTTCACATTATAAAAACGGCGTCGCTTCTACGTATAATACATAAAATACGGGAACTGATTGCACATTTTATGCTGTAGAAGCAGCGAAGTTGACGTTTTCGGCAATACCACGCCCAGCGATGATGTTCTAAAATCTGCAGTGTGGGAAGTCAGCTTTACGAGCCAGAAACGCGAAATGTTTTTACTTTAATTATTTCCAATGTCATCGCCAATGAAAAAAATAAAACTTGGCTTAACTTCTATGGTGACGGCGTTCTTTTGCTTTATATAATGTTGGCCCGTGAGATCAAAGGTAAAAGAGTTGATTAGCTAATGTCCGTTAATAGCTTAATCACTAAACTCTGTCATGTACGGGATGTCCGCCTTGCTGCACAATTGACCCGCGCAGACTGCACTTGCGTATCCCTCGCAAGGTATAAAATAAAGATATGTAAAGAGTGAAAAAAAAAGAGAAGCACCCGAAATATTTTATCTTCTTACTACATCACCGTACTACGCAGTACTCATTACCGGTAATAACGTTAGGAGCCAAACACAGGAAAATATCAGATTAGCGATGACTATCTGAGCGAATGGCAGATGACAGCTGCACCGGAGTGCTCATAGCGCGCACGCGTGTATTCCCGCTCATTTCGCCGCTGTGCTCCGTCATACGGCGCTTACCGACTCGACGGCCGACGCTCGTCCGTTCAGGTTAAAAAAAAATGGGAGGGTGTACAACGTTCTCCGAGCTTGAATGAGCCTGAGTCATATGTATTCAGAGGTGATCCTCAGAAGAAGCGTCTCGTGTTCCCATAGCTCTGTTTGTTGAAGAAAATCATTTGTAAAGATTCTGGAACCATGCATTCGTTAGATACGTGCTCTCATAGCCCCGAAAGCGTTGCATTACAGCTTAGAAATATCATGCTATGCGTCTTCGTCATCAATGGCAGACATGAAATTACTTTCAGCAAATCCTTGTGATATGATTTCCTACACAGAAACTGGGGTAATAACAACACGATGTTTCGATGAATGAGATAACGCTGCAAAGTACGTAGTTCTGCTCGTTCTTGCAGTAGTTTGTTGTTGGCGACTCCGTGCAAGATGCCGATAGCCCGACAAAATGTTCTGGTTCAGGCTTAAAGCTATTCACGTTGCAATGATGGCGCTGACGTTGTACATTGCAAGCGTTACCGCTTTTACCACGACACTGTCAAACGCCCGGCAGAAAAAGACACAAAAACGCGTCTAGCATTAACGAAGAATTTTTTTAAATATTACGCTTCTGTAAGGAACACTTGAGTGGCAGCGCTAAATAATAATTATCGACTCACCAGGCAGATGACAGCAGCAAGAATGAAGAGGAAATTCGGCTGCATTGCAACTTGTAGACTTGGACTATGTGACGTTGGAGCACCACCACGGTCCTGGTGAAACAGAATATGCAAGATTACACTCGGTAGCAGCCGGCACGTTTGCAGTGCGTCTTACTCTGCTCGAAGAATGAAACTGAAGTGGCACTTATATAGAAACCCTGTCGCCTACTCATGTCAACCGCCCTTTCCACTGAAACCACGCTTATAAATCTGCAAGTGCAGATAGATATATGCAAGGCGAGATAGGAAAAGTGGGCATATAAGAACACGAGCGTGTCAAGGGTGTTGGTCGTGACAATATTCATGTGTAAATGGGGCATCTTGCACTGAAATGAGAACGATATCTTCGAGTGAAAAAAAAACTGAACTGGTTGGGATAAAATAGTTATTGAGGCGATAAGACAACGGTACTGTAGCCTGAAGGAACGATAACTCTCGGAATGATAACATGGCTTAGCCAGCTATCAGCTTGTACAGAGCTAAGAAACGATACACCCGGACTCTCACTTTAGCATAGCGCAGTCAATTATAGTAATTGAACACTTTTTGTACGCCAAGGTTGAGCGACTGCGCAATTTTGCGAATCATCTCAGAGTGGCCGTTTAAAGCATCGCTGCTTCGCCCAACCGAGAAATGCAGTAAAACAATTTAAAATGCATGTAGATTATAGCACAGATTACATAACAGCGCTTCCCCCTGCCACTTCATCGTACTACAACGGGACATTATACAAGCTTTACCGAAACACAAAGCTGGTGGCCGTCCTGCCTGGTCGAAGCAAATTTTGATCGGCTGGCGTGTGCTGTCTCGTTGCAAAAGGAGATCTAGCCACGGCAGATTTTGTGGGGAAGAGCGTTCCTTCCAACCGCCTTCGCAATACCCCATAGAGTAACATGGAAGTAAATATAGCGGACACACGAGCCCTCTGAAAGTTCGGTGCCTACCCGCGTCCGCCAGGTGACGCGGCGTGCACAAAAAAAGAAAAAAAAAAGAATTAAGACATGGTACTGGCTCGCAGTGCTGCACTGATCGACTTTGGCAGCGGCTGGATATTTTTTCCTTTTCTTGCAATCACAAGGCTCGTGAGCACGTCCGCTCTGTGTACTACTATGGTGATGCGACGGTTGTTTCCTAGTAAGAGCGCAGTTCACTATTGTTTAGCCCGGTGCTGCTTGCTTCTAGATACCCTTACATGTGTCTCGCTGACAAGAATATCTTCCAATGTGCTTATTTCGAACACGAAACTCTTTGTCGCTTGGGGGCATAGTCTTCAATACACATATTTTGAACTGAAAACTGCGCATACACTCTTAAAAAAAAAAGGCTAATAAAAGGTTAGTAACTGCGAGCAAAAACTTAGTAACGGCTGGAGTTACTAACGTTTTGTTTGCAATTGCTAACTTCTAGCAGCGTTACTAACGTTCTCGTCGAGCGAAAAGTTAGTAATTGCAGCGATTGCTAACCTGTTATTTCCCGTTGCAAACTTCTTAGTAGGTTCCTAGACCGTTACTAACTTTTTACTACTACGTCTCTGTTACTACCTCGTGTGCCCAAGTTAAAAACTGGAAAAATCCCTTTATACATGAAATATTTTAAGCGTATATAGGGGCTCTTTTTAAAATCAGAGAGCTAAACTTTCGTGCGGACTGTGAAGATGGATTGTACAGCAAGGCGGACATTATGTTCTTCACAGAGCTCGAAGACTAAGTAAAATTAGCTAGGTAACCTTTTTAGTTTCATTTTGAGAGGGAAATATATCGTGAAGCTGAAGGCTGTAAACTTATCAGCTGAGCTCACTTTTAAAACTTTCGCCATGATTATGCATTAAAAAAAAATTAACTTCAGCCATAGGCTTTTAAGAGCTCGTTCAGTGGGATTTCTGCTTTCCAGATTCATAACAGAATATCGGCTGAAATATTGTCGCTGAAGCCACGTTAATATGCTTGTGTGTCATGAAATAGGCAAGCGTATTTCGTATTTTCTGCTTCCAAGTGCTTTTGACACCATTTTAAACTTGTGGAATGCGGGATATGAGCTTAACGAGCTCTGAAATGCGTAACTGCACTGCTAATCAAGGAAAACTTAGAACTCGACTCAATGTCTATGTTGAAAGCCTTGAATTTTCCAGTACTATCATGCAGCCATTTATATGCGGTTTGCTGTGTAATTGTTCAATCACTAAGTTCTATCACGCACGTGTCCGTCTAGCTGTGCAATCCACAGTGTGAGGTCATGCCGATGCTTCTCTGTCAGATTTCAAAGTAATGATCTGGAAACGTTAGAAAAATAATCACCCTGTATATCGCACCTCAGAGGAACTTGATAAGGCTATGCTTTGTTGCTGAAGCATTAAACAATTTTAGCGTAGCAGTCACGTACTCCGATCCCCTATTCACCTTTCTGTGAAAACGAAACAGGGAAAATAAATGAAAAGTAGGGCTAGGTGTTGCTTTTTTGTATTAATACACAATATAAATGCCAACAAGCTCACCAAATAAGGCAGAGTAAATACGTCAAGTGAGCAAAACGATAAAGTCGAAGAGGAGGACCAATAAACCCTGCACGTGTTGACTTTCACGCTGCCATGGGGCCCATTGCATAGACCTCGGAGCGACGCCGCAGCGCGCGGAAGGCAACACCGCGAGGGAAGGGCTGCTCGTTCTTGGCGGAGACGGCAGTGATTGTTTGAAGCAAGCGATCGGCGCCGGCTGCTCTCGTTTCGGACGAGGCGTCTCGTCTTCACCTCAGTGAAACCCGCCGGCGGTGCGCTCCCACGATATGCTGTGCAATGGCTATGTATGATCTTCGCCACAGACTCTACTTCCATCCCTCCTCGTCATCGTTGGCAGAAACGTCACAAACAGCAGCTTGCCGAAAGTAGCCAGAGTAAGGGGGCAGGAGCAAAATCACTTTCCTACGTAGTAGCATTTATACAATTTCGTTTTATTGCAAGCGTATCGTTATTCGCTAGAGAAGAATGTCGTAATACTTTTTGATTCCTTCTAGTTTCTCTGAATTGGTAACCTTCGAAAACTTCGGGTAGTCCTTTCTGGAACTTGGTATTCCCCATGCTTGCGGATGACTAGTTTTCGGCAACTTTTCGCTGCGCTTTGAAAACACTGTCATAGCATCAATATGTTTTCATTTTCATGCAATGCCTGCCTTGTAGCTGCAGGTGGCTTCTCATAGGTGCTTGGTCGGTTGACAGCTGAATAGAATAAAGGAAAATTTAAACCTTGCTTACAGCGAACGAAAGAATATTACTATCAGCTTGATTCATTTCCAGGACGCTGAGACACACGTCTTTGGGATGCATCGGTGAGACACTTCGCTTTTGTTTTCTCTGCAAAAGTCATTCACATCGTGCACATGTTCATACTCAAAATATTGGATGCATTTAGATATGTTTGAGCCCCGAAATGACCTGTCAACCTCAAGGAAGGCTTAAATCCGGCAGCTATCAGCAGCGGCGCGCCGGCTCCTGTTGCCACGCCTGCTACGCTTCCCTCTACGGACACCAAACTGGCCGGTGGTGGCGCTGACTGCACCGTCGGTGGAGGCTCCTGGCGGGTGCATAAATGTGTTACGTTCCGTCGAGGTACAGTGCGGGGGAAGCCACTTGTTGCCCGTTTCGCGTGCGTGGTGTTTGTAAAGCATGTTGTAGGCGTTCGGTCAGAACATTATCCACGTGTTAATTCGGCTAAAGAACTCGGCTCACTCGAATGCCTTTTATTGTTTAATGAGCGCAAAACGATAATCAGTGTTAAAGGACAAACACAGGCCGATGTTGCGGATGCTTACAAGAACACGCACTTTGGTCATGCCTTGGTGACGGGATGGATGGAGGTAATTTCTGAACCTAAAATGTACAGCATGGACTGCCCCCTGAATAGGTCACCTTTATCAGAGTGACAGGAAGCGATCGGTGATGTTTGATACGCGCATCCGTTGATGTCTTTCCTGAATATAGCCTAGATCAGAATGCTAGATGAAAACATGAGTTACTGACATGGTTTTCAGTGGAAATAAGGCTTACAGCCTTACATGACCATTTTCATGCATTCAGAAATACTTCTCATTAAAGGAATAAATATCAGAAGCAGTTTTGCCGCAATTTGTCTATGTTCATCCCAGCGCATTCGAACTTTACGTATTTGATTTATGTTTGCGCAGAAAAGTTTCCCCGGTCTTGATTTGTGACAGAAACATTCTTGCCAAGCTTCATTAAAAAAAAAAAAAAAAACACGCAGTTGCTTTTTACAACAGCGTTTTCTTCGCATATCATATATGATTCCCCATGCAGTTGCGATACATTGCATGCATATACACAAAACATAGGATATGAAGAGCAAAAAAAAATAAGATTGGCAAATATGCTGAAAGTAGGTGAAATAACAAAATTTATTGCATGAAATAGAAGCTCTGTGATACTTTAGCAGTGAAGTTCCTGCAGTGTGATGACGTCACTCGCATCTCTCATACTTCCGGTTCTCCTGATAAAACAATGCAAAGCACTTTCGCTCCCTGTTGAAGTACAGAGCATCATTGCACTTCTTTCACGAAACATTACTGAGGCGATTATGAGAGGGTAGCCTGCAGTTCACTTGCTTGGGAAGCCAATTAGGAATGTGGTCCGCTTTGTCCAAAGCGCACGTCAGCAGTTGGCAGCGGTACCAGCGGAACCCTCGTCATTGGTTGAATGAGCGACTCGATTTCAGATCGTGATCGCCTTGCGCGCTTTCTCTCATGTGGCTTCCCTGCCTTGCAGAGTCCTTCTGTGACGGCAGACTTCAACTCAAGTATTGGTGTTTTGCCACAGACTTGCCTTCGCCACAGCAGCCAGGCATTCACCACAGTCAAGTCCATCAAGTGAAAGAAGATGCGATGGTACCACTTCTTAGACCGTATTTTGATTCGGTAGTAGCCCAACATCGAGCCCATATGAATGTTATAGAGGAACACAACATTTGGACATCGCACCATTTTGTGTGTTTTTTCTTTTGGAAAGTATCGCTTCACTTCTCCCACTGGTTCACTCACAACAAATGTCGGGAGTCTTATAGAGTCACTTTCTTATTGTCGTGCCATGCAACTGCTGAAAGCTTGGTCCCTGACATATCGCACACCCTTTCTTCATATGTTCCTCTCACTCTTTTCTTTTCTTTTGGGACTGTGCAGCCAAGTAGACGATTTTGACGCACAGTGCCAAGGTAGTGCACTCCCTCCTTTTCTAAAAAGACTTGCAGAGGAACCGACGTAAACCAGTTGTCAAACAACAACTTGTGACTGTTTTGCATAGGAATCGTACGCGCCAACTCACGACAACTTTGTTGCTGGCCCCTAAGTCAGGCTCCCCTGAAAGCTGCTTGTTGTCCGCGGCAACATTGAATACCTCCAAGTCGTAGCAGAAACCAGAAACACTACTGAGAGCAAAGACTTCGTACCCCAGCGATGTGTTTCTATAGGGTTGTATTGCTTCAATGAGCTTCTGCCCTTGAAAGGGAAGATTTTCTCGTCGATGCACAGCTTTTCTTCCGTGGGAACGATGCTCAGCTACTCAAGCAATTTCTTTAGAAGTGGTCTTACCTTGTGCATTTTATCGTGCCCGATTTCACTAGGGGGAATAAAGTTCTCATTGTCATTGAAGTGCACAAATCGCTTTAGTTCTTCCCAGCGGTTGAGGCTCATTACATCTGGTAGTATGTGGTGTCCGATGCTAGATTTGCAGTAGTCCCGAGTGCTTGACTGCTGAATTAGTGACATGTAAAGTGCCATGCCAGCGAATCTTTCCAGTTCCTCCGCACTCGTCGTATGAGGCTTTTCAGGGCGACATAGAACTGATTAACGCAACAACTGCTCAAAAATCATCTAAAAAAGCTCAACGAGACAAAGAAATTTGGAAAACTGTAAAGGTGTGACAAGGCCTGTGATAGCTGATGGCATCTCAATGCTACCAGTGAACTCCATTTCTTTCGGGTGCCTCGTAGGCCAGGTTTTAGTCCACTGCGGTGCGCCTTTTAGGGGTCCTTTTTGCCTCGAGTACTCGATGCTCAATAGGAACTTCATCTTCACTATCTTCCTCGGTTTCAGACGACTCGTCTGCTAGCAGGGGCGGCAACTGGCATGGCAAAATCTCTTCCCAATCGTCGTCTGACAGCTCACTATCACTGCTTCTGTCTCCATCATCTGGAATGGGCCGGACTCCACGTCTTGTTCTACCATAAAAAGTGCCCACATCCATAGCCTGGAATATACAAAAATTATTCCCCAGCGTCTGGGAAACGTAAATCACGCGAACTTGCTGCATTACAAGAGAAATGTATTGTTTCCCCCAAGAAAGCGCCAACGCGTTATCGCAGTCAAAATTTACCCTTAACTGCATAATGTCATCACACATGATACAGGCCCAATGGAAAAGCTTTGCACGCTCAAAATGTCCCAAGATCAAGACAAGGAGCTATTCTCTACGCTAACAATTTTTTTGAAAAGGAAGTATATGTCAGGATTGCAAAAACATGGCACCACTTACCAACTTGGTGCGCAAACCTTGCGACGCTGCTTCCTCGTGTTTGGAAACAGAAATGATGCTCAAACGATCTTCGAGAGATGGAGCCACCGCTTGTGGAGTTGCTAGACAGAACACAGATTCCCACTAAATATAAAGTAAGTTTTTTATTTCCGTTCCCGTGGTGCGAGATGAAGTTTGGTGCGTAACATATATGATACACCATGCGGTAAGGGGTTACACTGAATATTTCCTTACTGAATAGCTTACACAGAAAGAAAACGCCCAGCTTAGATTGTTCTTCCCTTGGCTTACCTTGCATGGGGTTGTTTCGCACAATCACTGTGGTTGTGGCTAATGCAATTGGCGAGTAGTGCAGTGCAAACAGCTTCGTCGCGTATGTCTAGTAACAGAAAAGATGCAACGTAATTCAAAGAAACGTCAGAAAAGTATATGTTAGGCTAGTAACTTTTTATGTAGATGTAGATTTTTAGCGCTGCAGCTCTTCATAAAATAAAAGCTTGAGGGGAAAGTTGGTGCTGCATAGTACCCAGGAATGTGTTTCCTCTTATGTGATTGTGTTTGTCGCGCCACATTCCTGGGTACTGTGCAGCGCTTCGTGT
The DNA here is from genome assembly GCA_023969395.1 of Amblyomma maculatum. NCBI lineage: Eukaryota > Metazoa > Arthropoda > Arachnida > Ixodida > Ixodidae > Amblyomma > Amblyomma maculatum. Next base: position 40,437 of record JAJIZL010034962.1, read on the forward strand.
TGGTGTTTTTTTTTTTCAGACATAAAATCTCCCACCAGACAGAGCATTTCTGCACGATGAACTGACCGTTAAATGAAACGTGGAGCTCATGAAAAAAAGGAGGTCAAGCAGCCCTCTCCTGATAATGCGAAGCTATCCGAATCGATGAAATGGACCAAGGCATCAAGGAGGCAGTGGATGAAAGACACGCAGCCATCAACTGCCGAAGTTATAAATTAGCACCCTGCGCTATCGAATGGGGAAATGGTGAGCGGGATGCTATATTTATTCCTTTTCCGAATTCTTTCTCGCATGAATGCACATTGTCCTCATTTAGGATATATGGGAAGAACTCCATCTAAGTTATTTGACAAAAATCACGACAGTTTAAAGCCGACTGGGCTCCTTCTTCAAGGTGTGATTCTAATCAAGGTGCTGCTTGGCTTTTTAAGCCCTTGTGTTGACGACCTCCGCGCCAGTGGTCGCAAACCATGGATGTGTGAAAAGAGGAGGTTTGGCAACCAGCATCCAACGCCTCCTTTCTCGCTCGAAGGAGTGCCGCCCTAAAACAAAATATTGAAAGCATTGTCTAAAAAGCCCCTGCTAGGTCTGTCCGGCTTCATATGTAGGGGAAACGAAAAAATTACAAGGGTTCAACGCTGCTGAACCAAATATTGAGTGAAACATTAGCTGCGGGTTACCGAGCGTTCTTCTTATCTTTTTCTTCTTCCTCAGCCCCCATATGAAGACCAGCTTTAACCAAGCCGTATGAACGTGCCTTAGTGGCCTATAGGTACGTCAATGCCAGGGTCCTAGCAGGCTGGTTCTGACATAACCGTCCCATGTGAAACGAGAGAACCAGGTTGGCAGCTCCTGCAGACCACTTGAGTTGGTAGCCCAGCTCTCACCGTAGTGTCACGTGGTGTGCGACGTCAGAGCGTCACGTGTGTAAGACGTGGCTACCGACCGCGCTACGCTGATGGCTCTAAACCTAGAGTAGTATTGCTTTTGCAATAAAACTTCGAGGAGAGCATGATGCAACACAGAGCGGACGTTTGACAAATGCATAGCTAGGCAGTACGGTGTCCGAACACTGCAAGAGATGCGATCACAAATTCGACTTCAATAGAGCGGTTATAAAAGACAATGACACTAATATGCGTAGGAGGCTTTTGCCTGAGTCGTGGCATATTCAGAAAACAACGGGGAACGTTAATCGCTCTCTGGGGACCCTTCCTTCTTCGTACATCTATGGTTTGCGGCCATTGACACGGAGATGGTTAATGCAAGCGCTTAAAAACCAAGCTGCGCCTCGCCCAGAGACACACCAAGACGAAGCCAAGTCCGCTTCGAAACGTCGTGTTTTTCTGTTAAAGAACTTTGTTGGGGTTTTTAACCTGTACCTTAAGGTAAATTTCCCTAACCAGACAGACTTCTGTCAGATGTCGTCTTTTGTGTCTCTATTTATGTTTTAACATTATCAATAAAAAATATTGAGTTTAGTAAATAAGTGAAAATTTTCCTCATTCAAACTTCATGAGGAGTTCACCGCAATGACAGGAAGAAATTTCCTACCGAAGTTGTTGGCATTTATAAATCACTGCGGAGCAAGGTACTTGGAGCAGGCCAAGGGTCGACGGTATGTAAAAAAACAGTCTCTGAGAGAAACATCTCGAAAAAGCGGAAGGAGACACAAAAAAGTGTTTGTATAACTTTTCCATGTTCATAGTCTTCCTTAGTGCTATAACAGAATTTCGGTTGACAGATTGCTTCGCGATGAGTGTTCTACGCATATTGCCGATGCTTCTGAAGGAGCAGCCCGAGTACTCCATTTTCTGAGACAGCTTTCAATAGTGGGTATACAGGTAACCGGTAAACTAAACGGATAAGAGCTATGGTGTGCCGTTATCGTGATATTTTAGAAGCGTTGAATTATTGCAGACTTCATTTCCCTGCATTTAGGATCCTTTGCTGTATAACGCCCGCAGTCAAGCTGCTGTGCTTGTATTATCGCACTGTTTTTGCACCAGTGAATATCTACCATCGAAGGAGTGCTGCCTGAATGTGAGGCACACCACATCATCAACATTTTGGTGATGCAGAAGCAACTGTGAGAGCCTTGCCATATGAAACATGCTGTCTTTTAAGAAACATTTCCTCGGTAAGTATGACGTCTTGCCTTTGTTTTTCATTCATATATTGGCTTTAAATGCTCTGCTGGTTTAAGCTCTCTACCGTTTTCTTTCCAGGTTAAAAAGAGAGGATCTGCAACAGGTTTTATCATGCAAATGTCTGAAATTGTCTGGTATTGCCGTATGATTTTCGCTGCTTTTAGCTCAAGACTTAATTCTTCTGGAGTTTTACCCACCAGTATGCATAAAATAATATACTTCATAACTTTGGGAGTGCTTTAAAGGCTGGTAAAATCCTGCAAAATTTTTAACAGGGGCAATGCTGCTAAAATGAACACTGTACAACATTCTAAGGACGAAGTGTTTGAACCGGCGCCTTCTACTAGTTTTGCGGCTGAAGCATTGAAAATGACTATTATAGAAGAATTCTAGAAATGAATCATTGCCATCGAGCTGAAACACTGCTTGAAAGTAAAGGTTTAGTTCAGACTACTCCAGGCTCCGAATGTTTCGTGCTTTCCATAAGGGCTCACCAAAGAAAATGTGCTCCTCATTCAGACCCTTACGCGAAGGCGCCCTTAGCCTAATTAGCAATAATTATGGTACAAAAAAACTAGCTCCGTATCAGCATTTTGCTGATTTCAATCATAATTATCATATTTTTTCATTTTTTTTGTTGCATGCTCTTCCAGATTTCAAAAAGCTTGTCAGCGAACAATTGAGTTCAGCCTGGGCCTCTTGCAGAGTTTCCGTGTGTGCATTAAGTGCCAATCTGCAGTTGTGTTTTTCGCTCTGTTGTGTGTATTGGTAGCTTATTTTTTGCTCTTTCAATATGTATTTCTTTTCAAACACGTTTTTGAATAATTGCTCCTTATTTCTCTATACCCCACAAATTTAAAACATTTAAGTTCAGATACAAAAAATTGTTTCTCCGAGTTCATCCTTTTGCATGTTTAAAAACAGTTCCCAAGACGACATTCTGAATAGTGCTTCACACTCAAAGACGCTATGCACTCATCTACACATCTGTTCTTACGCAGGGTACTACATTAGGGGGAGTCAAGGTTCAACCAAGCGCCCCCTCCCCCCCCCCCCCATCCCCCCCTCTATTCCTATCCCAATTCTCGCAAAGGGCGCTATAGTTAAAATGCAGTGCAAATGCGAGGAAAAGTTCATTGTTCTAATCATCTAAAGCAATTGTGCTCTTAAAAACTAAAGCTAGCTTCGCCATGAATGCAAAATTGAAAATAATTATGCGACGACGTGCTTCTCACAACGGTTCTTTGGGCCGCCGGCTTTCCGGGGGCAAAGGTGGCAAGCAAGCAGTCCTTGCAGTGCAACATCGCGGGTCCAAGGCCGCCAGTATAATTAAAGAACCTGCATATCCGTAACCTTACACTTTTAAAAACGACTGCACAGAGTAAAGGTGAGGGCCCACTTGGAGCCAGTAGCGAACGCCTGTGTGTACTTGCGTGTCTGTATCACACAAGCAACAGGAATCTTTATAATCGGACTTGGGACATATTCATTGCCAGTGCTCTGGTCAGTAAAACAGCTATTACGTGTATGCTTTAAAACGTCGCACTCCGCGTATCTCTAGTTTAGATGCCGCTGTGAAAAAAAAAAGTATCAAAGTTGGCCTTGAGCCAAAACTAGGTTTAATTATTTTTATTTTTTTCCTTGACCGAATCTAAATATAACGAAGGTCCTCAAGACGCACTTGTACTCTGTCAAAACTACCGCAAAAAAGAGAAAAAACCAGAAAGGCTGCGCAGCAACGCGCATTGCAGAAGCAGACGACAACGGCACTCCGCTGTCGTACGCTGGCGCTGTCGCTAACGCCGCCGCTGACCGTGCGCTCGTCCAAGTGGTGACGTAGAGGCACGTGACAGCAGAAAGGGACCGCCCTTGAGCAGGATGCTGTAAGATTTGATCGGCAGGAGTATACAAGTGGGAGCATACCACTTGCTATGAGTTTATAGAGAAGGACGTGCTATTTTCATACAAAGGAAACCATTGCTGATTTGTGTAAATTATGGCGGTGGAGCCGCAATAAGTACCATTGTTTGGGTACGTTGCATAACATGATCAATCAAAGACCCAGCAAAACATAAGTATATTGACGATAGAGGGATGCCTCAGATTGTGCAGATGAAGATTTGTACTCTGCCGATATCGAAGAACTGGCCGGTAAGCGACAGCAATGCTTTTATTCAGAGCAACAGGAGGCTGCGTTTCTACACATTTTTTTTGGAAGGGGGGGGGGGGGGGGGGGG
>JAJIZL010034962.1:50430-72955 GCA_023969395.1 Amblyomma maculatum
ATTTCGGCAGAGTGCCAGCGTTTGTCAGGTAGTGCAAGCCTCGTTTTCCGTCATCATTATCATCATCATCAGCCTGATTATACCCACTGCATGTGCAGTGATCCGGAAAAATGAAGCTGTATTGATGTAGGTTGGAGAAAGTGTTGGTTTTGAGTGGTCTCTGTTCCCGCGTTATCTGTGCATTTAGCCCCTTGTGAGGAGGGCGTAAATCCGACGTTTTTCGCGCATAGACATATGCACTTGCTGCTTCGACAAGCCCGCTGCCTACCACATCACATGGGGGTGCACGGGCCCAAATCTCCAGACATAAACGCGCACCATTAGGATGCGCAGTGGGAGGCCACTCTGTAATACTCTGACCTAGCGACCCAGCGTAGAGTAGTAATTCAGGCTAGAGCGGCAGCCGAGGCCACTGGGGTCTTGAAATGAAGAATTCACTCACTGCCCTCCCTCCCCTTTTACCCTAAGGAACATTTCCCTAAGAAATTTTGGAGCCCCAAAAGCCGTGCATTGACGCAACGGCCTGTGTGGCCGTTGTATGTATGGCACCGGACGAAGGAATCTGGTAGACCAGCGCAACCTTACATAGACGAACTAATTATTAATTTTATAACCTGTTTTCTTGCCAATTCCATCTTCCTTTCTTTGTACCACCGCTTCATTCTTGCTGACCTCGTTATGAGCCGAGAACACAATGTTGACATTATATTTGGCTGCAATGGTCACACGTAACTTTGCCACGATGTTTTCCGGCACTACAAAGAATATGCCGCTCTTCCCATTTGAAAGCTCGCTCTGTTATTTTGTTGTTGGCGATTTGAAAAATTCTCAAGGCTTCAACGTTTTCTTATTCTCTTTAATAGAAATGTAAAAAGCTGTACCAGGCCTAGGGCTGTTGACTAGATGAGTGTGCAGCTGTACAATATGTGAACATCAATAGTAAAAGTGCCCGAAGAAATCTTTTCCGCAATGGCCGTTTGTAGTAATAGCGTCCAGTTGGCTAAAAGCTACTCACTACCGATGTTCTCTTCGAGGGATTGTGGCGGGAATGATAAAACTGATTACGCTAGGCAGGAGATCGCTTGCATGTAGGCTATGCAGAAAATTGTTTTTAAAATAGAAAACAAGCATATGTGCACTAAATGTAAGCTTCTTATTCCTGCCCTGCTCGGAAAACATTAATGTTTTTTCCTGTATGAGTTACGTTGAAGTTATTTCGTAAAGTAGTGTTGTAAAATATGGCCTCAGTGTTGTACTTGTTCACTTCCCTAAGTAGTGGAGTGAACGTTGAAATATCTTACTGATATGGCTCAGTTACAGAAGCGGGTAAAAATCATAAAGTGTGAACGTTAGGTTTCGATTGAAGTATACGGAGCACATTGTGGTTGTAAAGTGAAATGTGTTGACTGCAACAACTTGATGCGTGAGTTTAGGATCGATTCCCTGTATTGACACGCCACTCTGAACCACAACTATGCTTGCTCGTGGAAACTTCTTTGGTACGCGGCTGCAGTAGTTCCACACGGTTTTGAAAAGATTGCGTGCAGTGCACTTTTGCGACACTTCTGAAACCATGAATTTTATTATAGAATATTTATTGATTTATTATGTCAGAGATCCGTAAGCACATCAGGCCGCTCACTTGAGCTTGGTCGTTTCGCAGAATACGTGAGCATGCGTCAGTACTGATGTCAAACGCACCGTTTGTGAACAGTGGCCTGCGCGAATACAGCGACCTATTTTCGCGACTTGAGTAGCTTCGATTAGCGAAAATGACCAGCTTCACAATCTTCAAATGATGACTTATATTATTTGATTACTACTGAATAATGGGATGAAGAAATGCATTTTGCAGGGTTCAAATATGTCCGGAAAATAACATTTTTTACACTTTCACTTTATGGTGAGATATTAGATTTTGTAGTGGAGCAAAATAGTTGCAGATATATCCTATTTCAAACTTTTCTCATTACGTAGTCGCCTTTTGCGTCCATGCCTAGCTATTCAATTAAGTTTCGATTGGGGAAATGACTGATTTATTTGGGAGGAAACAAACAGATTATGAGTGCGTATGCCGTGAATCTGATTTTATCCGGACAAAATTCCACCTGCTATGTTGATGAAAAAAATGGCATATGGACGTGTACTTTGCACAAACTGTCATTCCTTAGGAAATAAAACATGAGAAACGCGAGGCAGCAAAGTATCTCCCGAAGCTTACGTCTTAGTTCTCTTAGGATAAACGTTTCCAGGGATCATCCCTTCTTTTTGCGAACCTAAGCCTGCTCACAAATTCTTGCTCTCCGAGGACTTTAAAAACATTTCGAGGATAGTTCGTAACAATTCCATCGATGTCATGTCTGAAAAAGAGGAAAAGCAAAAACGCAGGATTATTGTTCTGTCCTGTAAATCAACTATTTTAACAAAGCAATTATGTTATATTAAATATATAAACAGAATATTTGCGCGCTTCACCAGCATAGCAACATAAATTTGCGGCCCAAACACAGGAGAATCATCACGAACACGCATACTTTTTTCTAGACTACACTGTCTTGATCCTGTTAAGAAAATAGGCTTTTTTTGCCAACATACATGGCTAAGCCGGTTTCGCCAAAAACACTGATATATCTGCGCTCCTAAAACCAGCGTTTATTAGCATTCGCCGACCCCGTGGGGTGTTTACACGCTCTTTCGCTGGCGGAGTTTTGGCGCCCAAAAGCAGGGAATACCAGTAGTCCTCTACGTCATTTCTTGTTCCCTTCGTAAACAAGCGCGTACAGCTTGTTTGAAGTGGAACGCAGCTACCATATTTTGTTTTTGAGGGGAAGAGAGCATTGAGTAGCGGAGGATAGCAGTGGAACGTTACAGGAGGAGGATGTAACTACGCGACAGTGACGGCCCCATTTCGTAGTTCTGGAAACAATTGAAAGGTTCGAAGTGCATCGAATTATCTAATCACACTATCATTGCTTACTCCTGTTTGCACTATTCAGGCAGGGCTTTGGACCAAAAAATGGGTGTCGTGACGTCACTTGAATACCTCCTCTACAGACGAGATTTGTGAGCCCTTCGATAACACTACTACGCCTTTGGTGGAGTTCAATGAATGCTTAGGCTTTCTATCGACAACTGCCTCAATGGCGCGTTTTGGATCGCGTAATTCAGCGCGGCGCTGAAAAGCAGTTTTATTCATGCTCAATACAAAGTGCTTTCTTTTTCAGCGATAATAAGGTTGATTTACCAACTTAAGTATGACCTCATTCTCTAAGCATTGTTTCTCAGAGGAGTGCAAAACCTTGTAAACAGCATCATTTGCCGAGGTAATGATAACTGTCGAACATTGTAAAGGTTACGTGTAGAATATTCATAAAGGGTGTGCTATGTCTGAGGTCTGGTATAGAGCTGATAGAGGAATTGGTGCTTAACTTTTTAACGTCATGATTCTTACTTCAGGGAAAATACGCAAAATCTCAATTTGATGGAAGAGATGAGGTTGCCTCTTCCCCCTAACCGGGAAGAGGCAGGAAAAGAAGGAGAGGGCGAGAAAGGTGGCTCAATTGAATAGCTGAAGAGGCTGACCACTCGAAACGGGAAGCAAGGCCCAAGCGACAAGGTTCAAGAAAGCATTGCATTTTGAAGCGGAAGCATGTCTTGATAATGCTAGTGATTTCAAATCAGTTGGAAATGGATGCAAAACATGTCCTTAGGCCCTCTGTTGTTAACTAAAGATTTAGGAGTAAAAGAATGATTTGTGAGGTAGAGGATGACAAAATGTCGCTGCGCGCCATGTTTGTTGGATGTGGAGTTATTAATTAGAGACAAAGGCCAATTAGATGTCCAAATAGCGTTGTACGTGCTAATTGTGTATGGACATCATCGAAGTCGTGGCAAAAGACAAAATGTCGGATAACGAGCAAACAATAATTAAGAGAACATTTGCAGAACACCAGGTCAAAAAGAGCTGCACTCTTGGTGACGTCACGCCATGGTGACCGCTGTCGCTGGCTTCGTTACGCATTCTAGTCTCAGCGTGACGTTATGGGAGAGGGCGACGGCATGATGACGTCTTCGGGAGAGAGCGGTGGCACGAGGAAAAAAAAATTGAAAGTTCGTTCGCTTCGCCTCCGCTTCACCGGAATAATGAAAGGTCATCGACCTCCACCTTTCGTTATTCCAAGTAACAATACGGAAATCACAGTTATTGAACTGAAGCTCTTGAAATAGCTTTACTTACGCACACCCTGCATGTAGCCATCGTAACTAAAACCTAGCTATGCATGGCGTGGCTGGCAGGGGCATTGCAGCTATGCATTTCTGGGGGGAGTGGAAGGGGCGGGCGTCAGCGCAGTGCTGGCGAAAAGAAACATTACGCCTACAAGCATAGACCAGACTTAAATCACGAAAGTTTGTTTTTAAAGATGACCTACCAAAAACACACTTCCATACTAGGCCCATTCTATCGACTCCGAAACCCTGATCCTGGTTTTCGGGGTCAAATGCGCAGCATGTGCCATTGTTCGGCAAGAACAACATAAATCTTGCCATGACTTCAATGCTCCCATTATTGATTGCCACAATAAAAATCTGGGATCCACACTTGATTGAGCCAGACTTCCTTTGCAATGTGTTTACGCATAACCTGAAAAACGTTGTCATGCAGCCCACTACCCTAAGAGGGTCTGCCAGTTCTATACAAATCTCGAAACCTCGTGCTCATAAAAAAATTTGTTTGGAATACATTAACCTGAGTGCATGAAGAAATTGGACCATAAAATTGTCGTTATATCTTTCCTTCTACCAAAAAAAGTACAAACGTACTTAGAAGGATGCAATCAAACACACATAAAATATTGTTCAAATGCGAGGAAGGAACCTGAACTCGATTACTTCTAATGTAACTAGCTTTGGAAGAGATTTCAGCAAAAAATGTGCCCAAAGTGTGGTCCAAACTCAAGGAACGCTGGCACTACTGGATTGAAAAACAAAAATATGCTTGAAGAAGATAATTTCATAGATCAGCCGATATATTATCCACTTAAAGAAAAGAATCAAGTGCCTGAAAGGGAATTGTTCTCCAAAGGGAAGTAACTTGGAAACACTGATGATGAATTATCTACTAACATGTGGTCGGTCAGACAGGCTTAATTAAGTAAATCATATAATGGAGAATCAAAATACAAATTCAGCTCTTACTCCATGCCAGAACCGCTTCAGAAACATTTTCAAAGGCTGCGCAATTATTTACAGCCATTCACACCTTTATTCAGTAGTGGAAAACTGCTGTCAAAATGACGCGATGTATCTATTTCAGTGAGACTTTCGATAAGGCTGCTCACAGCAAACTATTTCTGGAGCTTGAAAGCACAGGATTGCCAGCGCCATTAATAAATTGGGTCGCTGCTTACCTGAAACACAAAATACAGCATGTAGAGATTGACGGATATTCTTCCCCACCACCTATTAGTTATAGTGTGCCGCAAGAGAGAGTGTTTTATTATTTTTGGTTTTTTAAACGACTTGGTTGCTTTTGTTATGAAAATATTATGTCAGCCATTTGGCCAATGGTTGTACGTTCTTTAGGAAAATACACACTTGTTGAGACCATGCACTGCTAAATACAACCTTAAACGATGTCTGTTGGTTTAACAAATAGGAATCTAATTTAACGTTGACAAACAGTATTCAAGCTTATTACAAGACAGAAGGTGCCTATGAACTTTACACTCTCGATAATATGCCTGCGACTGGAGTGAAAACATACAGGTGTTTAGGCGTTATTATTAATAAGCAGCTAACTGGATAATACCATACCTCCTCTCTAAATAAATGCACAATGAAAAAAACAACAGCAGGTATTTAGGACAAGTTAAAAGGTACGCCAAGCAGCGGGAAAAAAAAAATAAAGCTTATGAATCTTGATCGGCCAAATTTTAAATACGTTAAATGGAATACGTTGAAGACTCACACAAATAGAATTCATCGCGCGGGTAGAAAATGTTTAAAGGCGAGCTGTCTGCTTTATTTGTAACAAATGCCAAAATTTTGATTCTTCGTAACTTCTCATAATCAATCAAATAAAACAGCTATGCATCCGGCGAAAGATAGTAAGATTAAGAGTTTTACACTGTTAAAGGATAGAAGTAGGACGGTTTTGTGTTGGGACATATCCTATTAGGATAAGCTAGGCTGTATGCATGTCTGTTGCCAGTTACGCTAATTGGTCAAGAAAAGAAAAGCGTCCGTGTGCCTGTGAACCTGCTCTGCTACCTGCCCAGAGCTCCTGAACGGACCTGGGCCCATATATAACATCACAATTTGGCGAGCCTGCCAGGATCCTAGAAATTAGTAGATTCAAGGAACTAATCATTCAGAGAGAGGGCAGAGAGTCGAGGACGGGCTCACACGCATCGCGACGTTTGAGCAAAGATGGACCTAGAGCGTCTAGCCGCGTTGGGCGCTCAGCTGGGTTTCTCAGGCTCCGAGCTGAGAGACTGGATAGATAAGGAACGTGCGGAGCAAAGGGCCGAACGTGCTGCTGAAAGAGAGCAAAGTCGCATAGCCGCGGAGAGAGAAAAAGAAATCTTGGAATTGAAACTCAGACTCCAAGAAGGAGCGAGGAGCAACACGACAGATGATATCGAGCCCATAGTGTCAGCGCCACAAGTACAGCTTTTCAACCCTCAAAACTGCTACCCCTATTTGACGAGCGACGAGATGACCTGCATGCCTATTTACAACGGTTTGAGCGTGTGGCAGTGGGACAGGACTGGCCTCAAGATAAATGGGCGATGGCCGTAAGTATGTGCCTAACTGGGGAAGCCTTGACCGTGATCGGCAGGATGTCAGCTGCAGATTCATTAGATTATCAAAAGGTCAAAAAGGCTCTTCTGCAGCGCTTTAAATTCACTGCTCAAGGTTACCATCAGAAATTTCGAAAAGCTCGAGCAGAAGATGGCGAGACGGGAAGGCAGTTAGCCGCCAGGCTTTCGGGTTACTTCGACCATTGGATCGAAATGGCGAGTGTTCCCAAGACATTTGAAGACCTGCGCGATCATGTGATCGGTGAACAGTTCCTGCGGTGTTGCCACCCGAAACTCGTTGTGTTTCTGAAAGAACGGGAGTGCAAGACACTCGACATCATGGCAGACGCAACCGATCGATACTTGGAAGCTCAGAACTATTCGAACATCGGTAAAGTCCCTGACGAAGAGAAACCTCATATCAAGAGTTCCGTCAGCCTGCCGAATAAACCCCAGTTGCGGTGTATGTTATGCAATCGCCCAGGACATCGGGCTTCCGATTGCCGCACGTCCACTAGACCGGTGCTCAAGTGCAACTCGTGTGAAAAGGTCGGACACAAGGCCGAAAACTGCAGGAATCGACACCAAGAGGAAGAACAGAGTGCCGCATGCTCTGCAATTCAGGCTCCCAAACGTGCTGATCATCTTGACTGGCATACGGCCCGGAGCCCATCCGACTCTAGCAGTTGGGCGCAGGTCAGTAAAGACGCACCTCAGAATTCAACAGGAAGAATGCCCATTGTAGAAGGGTTTGTGATGGGGAAACAAGTGTGCTTGCTTCGAGACACTGGTAGTAATGTCGTTATTGTCCGCCGGGGTTTGGTTCCAAACAACTGCTTCACAGGGCAGACCGAGAGGATAGTACTTGTCAATGGTACGGTAACCCAGTTACCGGTGGCAAGAGTACCAGTGGACACGCCATATTTCAAAGGCGAGGTGACCGCGCTTTGCATGAAGCGGCCCTTGTATGATCTCGTGCTTGGGGACCAGGTGTCAGGGCCCCAGATGATCCCAATCACGACTGGATGACCTCAAGCAGCCTAGAGCTTCATACCTCGCAAGATTCCCGAGAACAGGAGCGACCTGTGAATTTTAGACGATGTGTTGCAGCCTTGGCCAAGCCAACAGAAAAGAAATCACCGCTGTGCGTGCCACCCATTCTTCTGTGTGACATGACAAAGGACCAGTTAGCAGAAGAGCAGCAGAAAGATGTATCCTTAAAACGGCTCTTCCTTAAGGTAGATAAGGAATTCCGATCAGGTAAAAGTAATTCGTACCATTTTTGTGAAGAAGAGGATATTCTTTATCGATATTACTGTATGACATCGGGAAGGATCTTCAAGCAGGTTGTTGTTCCACAAAAACTCCGGCAATCAGTCTTACAAATAGCACATGAAAGTATTATGGCCGGACATCAAGGGATCAGACGTACTACTGATCGTATACTTCAGGACTTTTATTGGCCTGACATACATGGAGATGTTAAACGATTCGTTAAGTCATGTGATAAGTGTCAGAGAACAACACCGAAAGGCAAAGTTGGCATTGCCCCTTTAGGCAACATGCCACTGATTACCACTCCTTTCGAACGAGTGGCCGTCGATCTCATAGGACCTTTCTCACCTACGTCTGATAAAGGAAACCGATATGTGCTCACCTTGATTGACTTTGCAACACGGTACCCAGACGCCGTCGCCCTTCCAGCTATTGATGCTGTGCATGTTGCTGAAGCGCTCGTTGAGATGTTTTCCCGCATTGGCATACCGAAAGAAATGGTGACCGATCAAGGAGCCACATTCACCTCAGAGCTCATGAGTGAAGTTGGTCGTCTTCTTTCCATCAAGCTTCTGAAGACATCACCTTACCATGCCATGGCAAATGGTCTTGTGGAGAAGTTCAATGGAACATTGAAAACTATGCTGAAGAGGATGTGCCAAGAAAAACCTAGGTCTTGGAATCGGTATCTGGCACCGTTACTGTTTGCATACCGAGAAGTTCCACAAGCAAGCCTTGGGTTTTCTCCTTTTGAGTTGATTTACGGCCGTCATGTGCGAGGACCACTAACAGTACTGAAGGAGCTCTGGACCAATCAGCATATCGATGGAGATACTCGGTCAACGTACACCTACCTCGTCGAGCTCAGAAACCGTTTGGAGGATACGTGCCAGATTGCTCACGAACAACTAGCACGAGCACGTCAGAAACAGAAACTGTATTATAACCGGAAAAGTCGGCCCAGAAAACTGTTACCAGGTGACAAGGTTCTGATTTTGTTACCGACTGAATCCAATAAGCTGCTCATGCAGTGGAAAGGTCCATACGATGTGATAGACCGTAGAAACGATGTGGACTACATCGTGGACCTAGCACATAAAAGGAAAATTTTTCACATTAACATGTTGAAGAAGTACGAAGAACGAAACCCTCCGACTATTCATCCAGTCTCAGCAGCTGCTGAACCATTTTCTATACATGCCGTTTGGAATCAAAACTGCCCCTGCGGTGTTCGCGCGACTCATGAGGACTGTGCTGGGCGATGTGAAGAACGTTTACCACTACTTCGATGATGTTGTCATCGCCACTGACACATGGCAGGAACATATGGAAACGCTGAAAACAGTATTCGCGAGGATCAAGCGGGCACACTTGACCATAAAACCGAGCAAGTGTGAAATAGGAGAGCCGTCTATCTGTTTCTTAGGTCACCGTATTGGAAACGGCAGGGTAGAACCCCTCCTAAAGACCTTAGACAAGATAGACAAGAAGACCTTAGACAAGAGACACAAGATAAAGACAAGACAAGACTGTGTGGATTGTGACGAATTTTTGTGTGTTTCTGCTTTGTGGTTATTTGTGTAGTTTGTGCATTTATTTCCCGCCACGTCTCCCCCCTCCCGGCGCCAGAACAGTTGCAAGAAACTGTCTTGGAACGGGGGGAGGTTGTGATGATGGTGATTGTGGCGAGTGTGCGGGTGGCTCGAAAGGAAGTGAAGTGTGGCCGCGTGCGGGGCGGGCCAGTGCGCGTGAGTTTGTTCCGACAAGCGAACGGGTCGGACGTTCCTGGGCGTCGCTGGCGGCGGAGTTCATCGCCCTGGGCCTGGCGTACAAGGCCGGCTCGCCAGCACCTGCCGGGCACCTTGTCCGGGTCTGGTACTGCCCAGCTCCATCGTGCCTGGCCGCCACACTTGTGCTGCCGCACTGGTGCCGCACTTTGCAGTACCCGGGCGTGACGCGGTACCCCGCGGTACACCGCAGTACCCCGGACTGTGAAGCAGACGCCGGACACAGACGCCGGAGCTTGGCCTGCCGCGCTACCGAGTCCTCGGGCGACTGGCGTGAACGGAGCACCGGCATCTAGTCCACGAGCGGAAAACCAGAAGTAGGACGGTTTTGTGTTGGGACATATCCTATTAGGATAAGCTAGGCTGTATGCATGTCTGTTGCCAGTTACGCTAATTGGTCAAGAAAAGAAAAGCGTCCGTGTGCCTGTGAACCTGCTCTGCTACCTGCCCAGAGCTCCTGAACGGACCTGGGCCCATATATAACATATATAACATATATATAGAAACGTCGGAATCTCGGCAGCAATTAATGCTACGCCTTTCTTAACTCGAAAAAGAAGACACATACACAATTATAACTTATCGCACCAATTTAGCAAAAGTGACATCCACAAAATTTGTTATTTTCCCAGGAACAATCAGTGATTAGAATTCTCTGGCCGTGGAGGTTTTTATCATTGAAAATTTCGAAATTGGCAGTGAGAATGTTTTTGGCCATTAAGAGAGTCTTCAACCAGCTTTACTTCGCTATATGTTTGCTAAAGGGCTGTAATCAAAATGCCTCATATATGTCCCAAGTCTTGCTTCAGTGTTATTTGTATAAATGATATACTTCTACTACATGCAGAAATATCTTATCTTTTTCTCCGATTTTGCCCACCCTGCTCGGATCGAAAAGTTATGCAGTATCATGTAGATAAAAACACTAAATGCCCTGCTGCGAGTACCTCCTTCGCGTTGTATTGTATTGATGCTGATACTAGTGGAGAGAAATTCAGGTTGTATTCTGTAGCCAACGCGTTTGAAAACGAACACGCCTTTATGCCAAATAAACACTTCATGTAAAACCCCGTACTCCTGGGGTTCTTGAGGTATTGGAAATAAATAAATAAATAAATAAATAAATAAACGCCCCCGTCGGCGCAAAGAGGTAAACAACTAGTTCTTATTAAGACTTTCCAGAGCTCCATCCTACGAAAGCCCGAAAAAGCCAACCACTGAAGACGTGTAGTCTAACGCTGCTTGGAGGCGATCACTTCGGGGAAGCCTGCTGGGATTTCACTGCCATAACGCCGCTTGCTTTCGCGACAACACTGGAACAAATTCATGCCTTAAATAGCCCCGGGTCTCTATACTTCATTGTTATGCTTGTTTCAGACTAAGTAGCTGTCTTGTCAAGAAACACTTCTTGGTCCGCTTCGTCGTAAGGAGCTTAGTACGCTTCAAATCTCGCCGAACTAAATTTTACTAATACTCGTTTTATATTAAATTCATTTCTTCTAAACCATATGCTACTGCATCTATCGAAACAGGTAATACGAAATGGCACAATATTTAGCCCCGAAAGGACGCTCCGATGAAATCAACTACTTAATCGCGTATCAGACCTACACCATAGTGTCGGAAAGCTGCCAATGCCATAGAATAAATGGGCCTTACGATGTACCTGATAAGTAACTAGATTTACTTTTAGTGATCTGGTCTGGGAAAAGAAAGTGGCGCGAGCATGGTTCTTACGTCCCTGCCCGAGTAAATACATTATTAGTAGGCTGACCATCTGTTGCGCCCCAACTAAACCGGCCTTTTCCGTCACTAGTCATCGGAGTTCTACATCTTCTGTAGTTTTCGTTACATTTATTTTCTTTACAAAGCTGCAGAAGCAAGGCTATTATCGGCGACACACCGACTAGTGCGGTCGTGTCGACCATTATTCATTTTATTTCACATGCACATCCTGATGAAATAAAAAATCATCAAAACGAAATCAAAATGAAAGAAAATATAAATGCATACTTCCCTAATACGCTTTCTCGGAAGCACCAAATAAGCTGGATAAAACTGAGGTACAAAACGGCTGGCAATACTTTTGTAGCGGCGAAAACTCAGGTGCGACAAGATTTTGTTTTTTTTTCACATCCCTAACTTCCGTTCTGACCAACTTTGTGCTAATTTCTCTTTTCAAATGTAAACAATTTGACAAGTTCAGTTCTATAATCTCTAAATGCAAATAACTACTTCACTGAAGTACTTCTCGCAAAACGTGCTGCTGCCTGAAGCCATGCAATTAGTATAAGCACTTAAAGCGGCCTTGGGATGTGCTATTAGGAAGTCCTGTTCCTCCAGATAACCATGCGAGGTTTATGTGGACGTCGCTATAAAGTAAACGTCATCTACTGTCAATAATGAACATGTTCTTTACGCGTAGGTTCACGCTTCGGGCAATAAAAGCGTCATAAAATGTTTGCTCATAAACAGGTTCTTCCAATAGATGCACAATAGAACCAATAAATATCAAAATAGGAAGAGATCGCAAAGTATTGCATGTATCGCTAACTAGGATATTAATGCAAAATTTCGATATAAGCTGGACATTGAAACAGCAGTTTACAACGCATTTAAATTCTAAGATGTGTTCTCCTGTTGCTAGAACACAATTGCTTTACTTGAAAAAATTAAGATACCCTAGGTTTCTATAATGCCTTCTTGCACGCCTTGTCCCATTCGCCGTTATAGTTCTTATGTTGGTAGGCTTTGCCGAATAGCGGTGGTTTTGCCAGTAGCTGCAAAACGCTGCCTTCCGTAATTTCATGCTCATTTATTCAAGCATTTGCACTGCGCTGACGCTAACTGCAAGGGTCAAAGGCTGCGCAGATGCCCTATAGTTCAACCTCTGAATAGTGAACAAAACACGACGTTAGGAGAACCGCCAGTTTCTACATCGTTTCATATATTGAATGAGGTTTGAACACTGAGGTTGAATATACTTGGCGACTTTCCTATCTTTATCGCACAAACGTTTAAAAGGCCCATGAGTTTGTTGGATATTGCCGTTATATTGAGATACATTTTGGCTGACGCCTGCGTGCTGAAATGCATTCTTTGGTAAAATATAACAGCAATGACCTTTATTTTAAACTCTTTCGCTTACCTATGAATTTACCTTTCAGAATAAGTTAAGCAGCCTATGACCTTGTGCTGCGCAAAGAGCAGCCCCGTTGCAGCTTCAGAGCCGCTTATGCTTAACGGACGATCACGACAGGAAAGAACTGGCACCTCAAAAATCGACGGATCGTGAAGGCGTTGTCGGCCGTCCGGACGTACGCCTTGTCCACGTAATTTTGATCCGAAAGGTCGTACGATCGTCGAGCCGTGATGAAGGACATCCTGAACGTCGGGTAGAGGTTGATTAAGAGGTTGTTTGCACCGTCCCCTTGCCAGCGATTGCGAGCCACGCCGAGTTCGTTGTACATGCTCGCAATCGTAGACAGGAGATTGGTCCCGCTTACGTCCAAGCCTGCGTAAGAGGAGGGGAGAAGATCGCACACTGTGTAGAGGATTGCATGCGAGAGAGCGATTTTAATGCATGTCACTAGACGCGCTGCCAGCCTCCAACGCACCGCTCCACTCACGAAAACAGGCAAGATCGACGATGGTACAAAGCACCCTGGTCACTAAGCACCTAGAGAGCCAAGTGTTGCTCATGGCGTGTGAGGTTTAAGGGAAAGGCATTCTTGTGAACGTAAGGTTCGGCGTCTCCTTATAAAGCAGCACTGCTTAGATCAGCAAGAAGTGGGATAATCACGGCTTGGGTTGCACTTTAAGGCACGTAGCTCTGAGCAGTGTTTACAGTTATGTCTGAATTTTAAACTCTCGAACTGGTTCATACACTGCAGCGTAGCTGGGTTCCGATGTAGCACATCTTTTCCCAGCTGCGAAACCACTATAGTGGAGCGTGGGAAAACGTGCCAAACGCTTTCTAGAGCGGTTCTGGTCACCAGGATTCTGTATGAGCAAAGAAGAGCTGCTTACCCTTTTAACCCTCCCAGCGATGCGATACATGATCAATAAAATAAAAATACGAGTGCGACCCCGGCTAGAAAACATGACTTACGAGGAGCTGTTCATGTAACGAGACAAGTAAATCAACCAAAAGGCACCGAGGGCCCTAGGGGACAAACACATGCCACTAGTGGGAACTGTAGATATCGGAACTTAAGGCCATCATCACCTACTAATATGCGAACCAGTGGCTAGCCAGGTTTTTAGAGATAGGAATGGCCTTAACAGGGAAGCTGAGCATACATATCGATGCTGAAATTAAAAATTAAAGCCAGTGTTAGAGCCCCAATATAAGGGACAGAATACATGCCACCTACCCAGGGGCTGAATTTTACACGTTGAATTGCTTGCCTTGTTGGAGTCGTCAACAGCATTACGACGGCCTCAAGAAATATTTAGGATTGGAGAACAGGATATTCTGACACACTCATACGCAGCGACTGCAGTGCTGAGGCCTCTAGCGACAGACGAAGTTGTGAGTAACTATATCAGGAGAAGGTTGAGGTGAATGCAGTTCATTGGAAAGATTTGAAATTGTATGGGCATTGGGATATACTGGCACGGACGGGGGAATTGCTGCCACGCAAGTGTATGGAGTCGGAAGAAAAATACAACACGCCCTGCTCTAATATTCTGCCAACCCTACTGACTTAAATCCCCTTTAAAATTCTCACTGAAGACTCTCCTGGCACAGCAATCATGCACTACGTCCGTAACAGTGTAAAATACGAAGGCAAGTGTAGGTTATCTGATGCAACACCAAAGTCGATTATTCCTTCTCTAGAAATCTTTCTAAACAAAATAATGGGAAGCGCAGCGAATTGAAAGACATTGTCAGCAATGAGCGATTAACTGCGCGTAATACTGCACAAGTAGTTTTTCGGCAGACACGAAACGACCATAGAGAACACATGAACCCAATGGAAGATACTAGGTTCAACAACCTAAAGCACCTTGTGCATGCGTTCGCAAAGAAGGCACAAAATTGATCAAATTTGGCATGACAATACGTCCGCTCTAGCACACCAGATACGATCGAGCATCGCAACACAACTTTCCCTTGGGGCATATGGAAGCGAGAATTTTGAAGATCGTGATAGAGATGGAAGTTGCTTCTTCAAATACACCACAATTTACCTTACTTTTCAATTCCCCGAACCGTGGCCAATAGCAATCTATTTTGCAGAAATTGATATTGCGGGTTCAATGGGCATATTCCACCCTCTTGAACATAGTTCCCCTGTATCTACTTCATAGTCCTAGAACTATCTCTGAGTGCGGCTGAGAATGCGTCGGCTTGAGTTTGAAGCGATTGTCAAATGTCGCTCTCGAAATAGATTTTAAACCGTGAAGTTTATTGTTTTCATATCTTCTATATTTGTGATGCTCTGCCTTCGACGAAAAAGCATGGGAAAGGCAACGTGCCTAATTATTTCAATAACTACTATTTGGAATTTACTCTCTAGGATGTACGGTTGTTACCTTACTGTTTGAATTAATAGGAGAAATATGGACAAAGACACCCGAATGCTGCAGCAACAGTCGCCCGAAACCCATGTGTACGAGTCTGTCCTGATTTCTGGGATGCGCGGAATTTTATTTTGACTGAGTGGATGCAAAGAAAGAAGTCGTCATGCCGCAGATGTGAAAAAGGGGGCATAACCTAACCGTGCCTTTTTATTCATTCGTACTTGGTCTTGTGGGTAAACGCAGAGGTTGTTTGAGGGCACTAGTCAAATTGCAATGTGCATTCACGCTAGGTGGTTGTGGTTTCTTGCTTCTGGTATTATGTTCCCCCTAGCTAGGCAACGGTTTTTTATTTTTTGCAACAAGACAAAAATTTGTTGCTATCATAGCCACAAGAACTCTTATCCATGCGGCATTGCTACTGCAGATGTTCATGCCAAACATTTTCTCGATACAACCTGCCAACATCTATGGTTACATACCGAAAGTAATATCGCAATATAAAAAATGCGTTATTCGAATCGATGTGCCCTGCGCAGAACATGAGTGACAGTTCTCTCAGGCAAGCATATGAAGTGATTCGCCCAAAAATTCGTTATAAGGTCTTTCTACCATAGTATGTGGAGGAGCTTGCCGAGACAAAAAGAGAACACCCATAGCGCCGTCGCTGCATAATGGCATCAACACTAGCTTATCGTTCACACCAGCAATCAATGTAATTTCAAAATGCCCCAGTTTTGTCATAAGGGACAAACGAATTGAATAATTGGCCCCAGCTGCTAAATTTTTTTTCGTTTGGAGTGTGATGTTCTGTTCCACTTGCCCTTATTTCATGCTTATTATATTTCTCTCCACCTCGAACTTCTCATAATTAAAAGAGAAAATAATCAGTTGTGCAAACAAGCTGAAAAACAATATGTTATTCTTACCCACGTGGTCAATGAAATCAGAGCTGTTATCGCGCGACGCCAGTGTATGCAGTTCCCCTCTGAAGACTTCCTCGTCAGCCGTCGTGTAGATCGACAGCAGCACATTCACCATGCGACTTGAAGGAACTGCAAAAAAGGTACACAAAACTTCGTAAGCCCGCAACATTGGTGCAGTGTTTAAGATGCCCGACTACTGTGCCGGAGTACCCGGGTTCGATCTCAACCGCTGGCGGCTGCGTTTCGATGGAGGGTAAACGAAGAGGCGCCTGTGTACTATGCGATGTCAGTGCACGTTAAAGTTCTCCAAGTGATGGTAATTACTCCGAAACCCACTACTACCGGCACCCCATTCTCTCTTTCCGCTTTCATTTCCATCTTCCTCCCTTTTCTTATAGCGCGGTTCAGTTGTGCGCAGAAACTGGTGTGACAGATACTGCGCCTTTAATGTAAACCAATTATTATTATAAAACATCAAAAAAGTTAGGGGATCAAATGAACCGCAACTGCCGAGCAACACGCAGCGTTTTGTGTAGTAACGCCATGAGAGGGAGAACGAGAGATGTGGGTGATTGCGCCGCGCCCTCTGGCAATCATCAAGCGGACACACAGAGGACAGTTGCGCACAACGCGGTCGCGCGACGCCCTTTTGTCCCCTTCCTTTATCTCCTCGAATGATCCCCTCGCATCGCACGGTATACTAGAGATATCACATGATAAGAACTCGCAGGGTGAGGCTGTATATGAACGACACAGGTAGGCTTCAGCTGAAGCTAAGCGCAGAGCCGACCTCTTATTGGGGCCTAACAAATACTTAACACAGCTTCCCCACTCTAAAAGAAACGCAAGGTCGCCTGTAATTAGCTTCGGAAAGAACGTAAAGGAGACTCGTTTTCAGCGTAAATACTAGCTGCAACACTTCATCGCTTGCATCTGCATGATATAATGCTCATCCTATGGAAGGCGATCAGTGAGATACAGCTGTTCATGAACAGAAGGTTCAAAGAACCATAAGAATATTCTTTCAAGCATTTTTGGTAAATTTTAGCCAACCCGATATTAACTTTGTTAACCTATTTTGTAATTTGACTTTATTCTACAAAAGATAAAAACGCACTGAGGGACTCGTGGTACAATATATTGTACAAAATACTACAATCATTGCGAACAGCATGAAGCCAAACTTGAAACCTTTGAAGGTTAGCCCTATTGAAGCCATGATCGTCTCACAGTGTGGCGACTATAGTGGATCCACGCTCGCGAGCTCGAAAGAGCGATGAGTGGATTGTTACAGCCGTAAATGCACTACGAGGCAGGAATGACAAAAACTGGGACAATCCAATCGGAATAAAATCACGGTATGAAAGCACAGAATAAAAATTCCCGCTATAAATAAGTTAGGCAAACATAACTGCTGGTCTAAGGTCTGCGAGTGCGAATCGAGATCCAAGTTCCGGGTCTTCGAACCCTATCACACCCATCGTGTGTTATCTTTAATACTCAATATTTGCATTTCAATTCAACCTATCTACCTCTGACGTCCAATCGGTGGTTAATAGGTAGCTCGATGACTGCTGAACCTCTAATGCGTGTTATATCCCGGCCAAGGCTGGTTCTTTTGGACGGAAGCGAAAAACAAGGCACCCGTGCATTGTTTGACATCGGTGCACGTAGAGAACCACAAGTGGTCACATTTCTCGCGCCCTCCACTGTGACGTTTCTCATTGCCGGAATCGATATGAGACCCATTAAATGACCCTTGAAACTCCACTTGCGGTAATATTTGATTGTAAGCAATTCATAGAGATGGTCTTAATATCACACTTAAATTCAAAAAATCCATGTGAAACTCGTAATTTAGAAATATTTTTCACTAAAAGTTCTTGACAACCTCTCTCAAACCGCCTAGTGCGAGGCGTCTCTACGCCTTCTTTCCTGATGACGTAACCGGTGCTCGCTAGTTATGCCCACTCATTGGACCTTCCAAAGTGAGGCAAGCGGTTCGGGTCGCAGTAGGGCGACGTTATGATTCGCTTTCTTTGCTGTTTGTTTTGCGCTGAGTTAAGGGAGCAGATTACGAGCACCATACTCGATCGCCGATATTTTCGGGGCTAAGGAAGATAGCCTACAACATTCTGCTTCGAAGATAGGGCTAATAGGATACGCATTGCTCGCGCGCATTCCATATAGTTTTATTAAATTTTCTTTCATGCGATCTTTAAACTATATGGCAATGAGCCACTGAAAGCTTTATTTGTACTTTTCGAGAGCCCCAGCCTGTGGTCTTGTGTTCCATAATGCGCCATGGGAGTGCCGGCGGCGCTCACCATGGAAATGTTTGCCCGTCTGTATTTAGTCTTGCTTGCTACTCCTCGCAATCTCTTGAACTAAGTGTATTTTATTTTGATTATCTGACACCTATTATACAATTTGTGATCGATCTTGGCCATTTATTAGCCCGTTTCCACTCTGACTTCGAAACACGTCGTCTAGTGTTTGCGTGCCATCACGTCCGTTTGGACGTCGACATTAGCTCGCTCGGCTATTTTAACATCCGATTGCCTTTTTGGCTATAATTAACCAATGACTCCACTTCGATCACACGAGCTGCCTGGCGAGATTCCCTGGTCCTCTTCCGCATACATTTTTCGTGTAAAGCTTTTCAGTTCACCGCAATCGCGATGACAACCAATGGAGACAAGTTGCGTAGTGAGACAGAGCATCGTGTGCCGGGGTTTTATGTAAATTTTGGGTCATTATGTTGGATGTAGGGTATATTTAGAATCGCAGCAAATAAATCGGTAAACCTGCGGAACTTAACAAAATATTGTGGTTTAGCTGTGGTTAACCACAGTTGAATTGAGAAAGCAACGGCGGAGCTTCTTTTGCTTGCTACATTGTTCCCCTATCCCGCCATATCAGTGTAAGGTGCTACATTATTGGGCACACTTAAGCTCATCGTTTAATGGTATGAGGCGAGAGCGTAAGCTACCAGCCCACATATAACGTCACCCATCAACCAAGCAGTATATACTTGTCGGCGTGACGTAGGCTTAACGAATGCCAATGGTTATGGCGGCTGATTCTGATATGACCCTGCGATATGAAAGGAGCTACCCTAGTTGGCAGCTCTTGTTCGTTGTATAGGTGTAACGCGAAATGGAGTGTCATGTCAGGCTGATTTTCGTTTGATGGGACTGTTGTTACGCCTCTTCACGGCTCTTCTTCACGGCGTAGGTGCGGCCACCCGAGGTCTCGCTTTTCTTAATAATATTCCTCGCAAATTGTTCCCCACCAGCCTGCTCAAAAGATGCTAAATTGCAATGGCACACATGAACATTCTTCGGCAGCTTTCCTGGAAATATTAAAGCGGAGAAGCTCTTAAGAGCTGCTGCCTTTGCTTTCCGCCTAGTAGACCGCTCCGGTGCACTGTCCCCTGATGCGCTCAGCCGCCGAACACTGGTCTGTCCCCGTTTGTCGCCGTGTGTCCAGAACGGGAGGTCAGGCTCCTGCACTGCTAGGTCATCTCGAGCATTGGATATGGTATCTTCTCGCGTTGCGTGCATCATTCAAAATTTCATGTCTTGGGCCTATATTAATATAGAATAACTGGCTTCGCCTAAGATGTCGAAGGGCTCAAATACCGATACACCCGGTGTTTTTTTAACAGTTTGCAGACCGTGTGTTTTGAAACCTCAAAGATATTTCAGAGCGTTCGGTGGAGGCGGATCTGCAGCAACGTGGATAATATTTGCGTGACAGCTCATTTTTAGGCAGCTGGAAAAGTAAAATAATTAAAATTTTTACTTTCAATTTTTGGGGTCCAATATCATATTAAGAAGGCCGTTCACAGCAGAGTGGAGTCCAGCTTTTATCTTGTTTTATCAGTAGTGTATTTTGCAGCATCTCACCTATAAAAATCACGCATTTCTAACTCAAACTTAACTACCCGCTGTTCACGTTATTAAAACGACGTCGCTTCTACGTATAACACATAAAATCCGGAAGCTGATTGCACATTTTCTGCTGTAGAAGCATCGAAGTTGACGTTTTCGGCAATACCACGCCCAGTGATGATGTTCTTAAGAGTGCAGTACGCGAAGTCAGCTCTACGAGCCAGAAATGCGTATTTATTTTACGTTAACTGTTTCCAATGTTACTGCCAATAAAAAAAAAATAAAACTTGGCTCAACCTTTATGGTATTTGCGTTCATTTGCTCAATATAATGTTGGCCCGTAAGAGCAAAACTAAAAACATTTATTAGCTAATGTCCGTTAATTATTTTATCACTAAGCTCTGTCATGTACGAGATGTCCGCCTTACTGCACAATTGACCTGCGCAGACCGCAGTTCTTATCCCTCGCAGGGTATAAAATAATGATATGTAAAAAGGGGGGAAAAAAAGACAAGCACCAGGAATATTTTATCTTCTTTCAACGCCACCGTACTACCCAATACTGAGTACCGTACACTCAGTAAACGGTCATAACGTTAGGAGCGAAACGCAGGAAAATATCAGACTAGTGATGATTATCTGAGCGAAGGGTGATAAGCTAAACACCTTCCAAATCGAAAGTGAAAAAAAAAAAAAAGAGGTCAGGGACGAACAGCAAGCTTCTCACACAGGCGGTGTGAAGGCGTCGCCGCTATAGCTTAAGGCAAATGCTTGGTACTTGCCTTCACTCCACAGGTGATGTATGAGGTTCTCAGCAAGACTGACGCCAGCTTTGTATTTTGCTTTGTCTCTGCGCAGGTTTCCCGTTTTGATGTCTACGTAGAGGAGGAGCATTTTGTCCTTGTGTTTTCCTCCATCTGTGAGAAGAAATGGGAGAGAAGAAGATGTACATGAGGCTCGATTTGACGAAACTGCCGTTCGTGCACCGTCTGTCTCTGACACGTTAAAAACAGAGGTGAAAAGTGCAATATCTGTAAACGTCAGCTGAAAATCATGCGACCTGGTGCAATTACGTCTGCAGTGTGCTGGGAGAAAGAAAAATAAATGAAAAAATGTATAGTTTAAAGAACTCAGCGAAAGAAGTGCTGAATCGCAGTTAAAGCATCCTGGTAGCGCTGCCTGCCCCTGGTGCGTACATTTTTAATGGGGTCGCTTGAAAATGTACCACCAGGTCGTTCCGCTGCGCCAGATACTTTAGCGCGCCTGGAAAAAACAACAGGAAACAGACTGTACGAGGACGCTCCTGGCCTTACATTATTCGTTGCATTTGTGGTTTATGAACAACGAAGTGCTAGACCGCTATGCGAATTATTCACGTTTGCTAAACAACGAACATGTGTGCATGAAGTGGTAATCTTCATGCCTCTGCGGAGCCCGTGGAGGGCATACAGGCGTTACCTAGGTTGTCCGTTTATTTGTTTCTATTACGTGACTTGAACTGCAATAAAGAGAAGAGACCTGCCCTTTTCTCGATCCGGAGAACTTGGCCATAACCAGACGCTAGGATTCTTATTAGCAGCCGAGCTGCCGCAGTTTCCCCGCACTATCTTCACACCAGAGGTGCAATGCAGCATCATTCGTAAATACTCACTCTTCTCGAATCTCGGACGTTGCCCATGGGGTAGAAAACAGGCACCTAGCTCCGTCGTCTCGATTACGGGGTTTGGTATCGCCAGCGCATACACGACATAGATACCCTGGAATAAAAAATTTTGTCCAAAGCTACGCCCCCGATTGTTTGCCGCGCCCTGTCGAGGCGCACTGTAGCTCATAAGAAACAAGTCCCTTCACTCCGTGGTGAAGAAGGCGATGTGATGAACGCGACGTGGTGAAACCGATCATTCGTTTGCTAAATTGCGACGTACAGTACACGACCTCCGCCTAGTCATAACTAATCGTGCCTAACCGTGCAGTGGCACCTGTTTTCACGTAAACAAGTGCTAGGCCGCGCTACATATTGCTCACGTTTCCTAAACAACGAAAAGCTGTGCATGAATTGTTTTTCTTCATGCCCCTGCGGAGCCCGTCGAGGTCATACAAGCATATGTTTAATACAATAATATATTATTATTAGCCTAGTATTAAAATACAATAATAATTGATATTATTATTAGAATAACATAATAAATAATATCAATCAATCAATGTTTAATGTGCGCAGGAAAAACCATGTGGTCTTCGTGCTGCAGCACAAATAAAAAAAAATGCACACACAAGTTTTACACACACAGATAGCACACAAAAGAAGAAAT
>JAJIZL010034962.1:77955-93862 GCA_023969395.1 Amblyomma maculatum
TTAGCCATATGCCCGAACACGTACACGGGCCGACGGTAATCGTAGAATGCGTCCACCTATAGGTAAGTGGGAACCAGCTCAAAGCCCCTTTTCCCTATGACAGCTGTTCCTTCCGCGCAAATAGAAGAAACATCCATTCCACAAGCACACCACTCGGTCATGGGAGAGATTGGAAGAAATATTAAAGTGCGCAAAGGGGACTAGGAGGGCTCTACGCAGCTGTGAAGTAGGCCACCACGTGATCCTCTACTCGCAACATGCAAACAGTGATACAATAAGAACTGGCGGGCGAGTTGGTCAGACATAGCTAGTGAAGCTGTGTTTTGTCCCTTTCTTCCTCTGGTCTTGAGCCGTTGCGCTGCTCCACTAGATAAGCAAACAGTGAGTGTGACTGACAAAATGGCACATAGGAGATGAGAATTGCTCCCATTGAGAACCTTTTATTCCAAGTGATACGCTTTTCCCGTTGGCCATGCAGAAACGTTCGTACGAGTTAGTTAAAGCGGGACTTTATCTTTCTTCCCCTAGTTGTTTTTATATCTCTGTAAATCATATCTCAAAATTAACTCACCTCATATGTTCTATATCTTTAATTCATATCTTATATATTATGTTTATATCCTTAGCCACGCAGGCAGGCTCGTACGACATGGTTAAAAGGGGTTTTATTACTCTGTCCCTCCTTGTGTTTATATCTCTGCTTATCATATCTCATGTTGACGTCATATCATATCTCAGCGTGACAGCTTTAAAGGCCCCCTTCTTAAGCAAACGTGATATTGTCGGCGCTGCGCTGTCAACAAAAATATCACAGACATAGCTGGTACGCGGAAATTGCTAGAGCCAGGCACATATTAGTTGATAGGTTTTCTGACGTCACGGGAACATATGAAATAACTGGAGCCACTAACTCTGGCTTTTGCATTGATATTGGAGTGTAAGGTTTAAAATCGAACTCTTCCTGGTTTGAGATCAGGGGGTATTTGGTTTAACAAGCGATTTATGGCTGACTGGATGTCACGAAATCGGCGCCCATTTTCATCAAGCCGGCACGGCGCGAGGCCCGCGCGGCGTCGCGTGGAAAGCATGTAGAGAAAAGCCCCCTTCCCCGCGCGGGAGAGCGCGTAGCTTTGTACGCGTTGCCGTCACCCTCTTTCCCATTGCCCGGGGAGGACGGTGATTCATCGGACTGGAATCAGCCAGAAAATTCTAGCATCTTCTATGGGACCTAGCCACTGACGACGCGCGGCTCGACGGGAGGAGAAGAGGGAGCTATAACCAGCGAAGCTATGTGTGTGTGCGCACTAGATTTGGCGCATGTTAACAAACAGACGCGGCGCGCCCTATTTAAAGCGACCGCGCCGCTTGTTGAGTCAGTCAGTCAGTTCGTTAGTGTTTGCGACGTGTTCGCCTGTGCTTCGGCTGGACTCCCGGGGATCACCCGCTGCTGGCAAGCCCACGGACTTTCAAGGGAGCGGCGCTCGTCTCGTATGGCGGCCACATCGTGACTCTTGAGGCGTCGGACTGCAACAGTGCCCGGTGAACAATTTGGTGTTTGTTTATGTACTCTCTCGTGTTTCATCTGTTGTAAAGCCTCTACGTTATTGGATACCTGTGTAATTGCATGCTTAGCGTTTGTATTCTGTGAACCTCTCGTCTATGTATTTCAAGTGATCTTGTGTATTCCTCTGTATCGTCTCTTGATGTGCATAAATTGTGTTTTGTTTGTTACTTCTGACTCCGATCCTTTCTCTGGTTTGAACCGGCGGCAGCTGGGCACCAAACGGCCACCCCCTTCTGTCACTACAAGGTAGTTGGATTCCGGCTGAGCTTGCCACGCAGGTCGAGGGCATCTCCTTCGCGACCGGAACAGCTACCCCCACTCACTCTAAGGGTGTCTGGGAGTGGGCGCACCGTTAAGGGCGCATCGTTAATAATACCCCTTAATTATTAACGGGTGACACTGGATAACTAACCCTCCTGAACCGTGGTACCCTATGTCAAAGCAGTCACTTCTAGGCCATGTGCGCATGCTCTGTACCGGCTCGTTAAAGCGGGGAATTAAATTTTCTTAAGGACCTCAAGGATGGATCAGTAAGTGCAGCTCCGTTGTTTTATGGATACGACATATACATTGCAGGAAATGGACAGGACAACTCTTGTGGCACTAGGGGCACTTTAGTACACAGGTCAAGCAACTATCTTGGGACACTAAAGACACTTTAGTACACAGGTCAAGAAAGTAACTTTCTTGGGACACTTAAGGCACTTCAGTATGCAGGTCAAGCAAGTAAGTTACACACTCTGGCCTCGCCCGACAGTTCGCCTTACCGGAGCTCAACCCCATCCGCCAGTAAGGCAGCCCAATTCCAGACCACCTCCTATAGCACCAAACTACGCGTTTAAGTAAATTTTCAAAATACACAGTCACAGGTTCAACCAATAAAAGAAGAACCTTCGCGGAACCAAACGCACCGAAAAAATTAAAATTAAGAACATCTACGTCCACGTCGGCCCCAATGAGAGGGTTTCCCTCGCCCTCATCGCGCACACTTTCAACCAGGTTGCACGCTCCTTCTCCTCTGAAAGTGGTGAACAAGTGGTGAAAGTGGGAAGGAAAGTGGTGAACAAATAAATCGATTCCGCGAGCGCTTGTATGGCACATGTGGTGCGGAAGCGACCATAAACGCCAACGTCGTCCTCCCGCTTCCCCGACACTCTTCGACGAACTCTTGATCCCGCCGCTTGCAGAGGCCCCGGCAAGGAACAGCTAAGCGGAAGGCGGCGCGCGGCGCCCACGAGACGGGGCACAGTAGACTTTGAACCAATGCCAGCGCCCATCTCTGTTGCCCCCCCCCCCCCCCCTTCTTCCCGATATACCAAATTCGCGCATACGCCCAGCGGGCGATCCGTCAGTCGCTCTTCCGAATAAATATATTTAAATGACCTAAAGCGACTTTGCGGACTGCTCGGAATGGCGACTTAAAATTATCTCGAAATAACGAGCCGCGGTTCGGAACCCAATACGAACGTTCGCGAAACGCGTCTTACTATTCCTAAGCGCTTCTTAAAAATATAGTGGTTTCTCTCTGGCTCCGCTCCACACCGCGATAACCCACCTCGCCAGATCCCGTCTCTCGGCTGCGGGCTGACAATCATATACCTCGTTTGTTGTCAACGAGACAAGCACATCCGTTTGAAAATACTAGAAATAAGAAAAAAGCCTAACCTAACGAGAGCAGGGGGAGTGTACTAGCAGCTTCGGTGTCATTCAGTACAGCGGTCCAACATCTTAACTCTGATTTACATAATTGTCCTGGGGTATTCATGAATTACACACTAATATTTCTTAGTTAGCGGCATTATACATTGCCTTTAATTTCTGAGCCTTTGAAGATTTTGATGCCTTCGAACCGCCTTTTTCCAATTCCTCTTTTGTACAATTACTGCTATTAGTTAATTGATTACCGATACACTATATTTCCGCATTTACCTTCAGGAAGCATTAGCTTTTCATTCTGAGCATTTAACACCTACTCTGAAGCGCCCGTTTAACACTTTTGAACTATTTCAATGTAATAAATCAAATAAACACTCCTAACTTTTTTTAATTAGCATCACCAAGCCAAGGCATTTCAATATGAGTAGTTTAACACCTGCTAATGCCCTTTTTCCGAGTTTTGGTCTTTATTTGAGTAATTCATATTTCATATACACAAGGATTTTATTATATCGGCATCGCATATCACACGCCAATCAATAAGCAACACTAGAACAACAAATTGCTATGATACGATGTTTTATTTTTTACGCAGCCCTCGGTTAATTTCGATACAGGGAGTCGAGCGTTACTTATACGACGCTGACGGCTCTTCAGGCGAATGAGTTGTATAAGCTATTTCCTAAAATTTATTAGCAGCGACGATGCATGCCTTGAAATTGCCATTAATGGCCGCGTATCACTAGCTATGCCCTTTAACGCACCCGCACATACCTTGATTTAAATTGCGAATGCGAAATTCACGAAGGACTAACCGATTGTGAAGTCGAAAAAACACGAAGCCGGGAAAGCATGCTTTCACGATGTTTAAGTTCTCGCATTATTCTCGCCCCGGTGCAGAAACACGATGTTTTCGTCCTGGGTTACGAGGAGATATATGATGAGAGAGGGATAAAGATGACTCTTATCCACCGCTGCTGTGTCGCATAAGAAACCTTTCGAAGACTAAAAAGAAAGAAAGATATTCTTTTTATTGCAAATACGCGTTATATATAGTTTCTTTTACATTTCAGATATTCCCCCTCCGCAAGGCAAGCGCCAGGAGAGCGTCGTAGCAGACAACGGAAGAATGACTCCACCTTTCGCACTCACTGAGCATGTTCCTGGTGTTTCCTATTCTCGACTGCTACGAACGTGACGCTGCGCGGAACGCAGTGGCCACGCGACGGGGTGTTCTCTTTAACAGTGGACAATATTGTACATCTACCTTACACCCTCCCAATTTTTTAACCTGAACGCACGAGCGTCGACCGCCAAGTCGATAAGCGCCGTACGAGGGAACACAGCGGTGAAACCAGCGAGAATACGCGCGTACGTGCAATGAGCATTCCAGTGCAGCTGTCCTCTGCCAGGCTGTTACGGCAAATGGATCCAAACCTACCTGCTTTTTTGTGTGTTATAGCATTATCTTCTGTTTTCTGCATGCCGCTGAGAAAAGATTAGAAAAGACCACGTGGTACCGCCTGCTTTCCTGTATGAGAGCAAGGTGTGAATCGATAAGGGAAGTAATCCCATCAGATGTCGGTGTCGCAGGAACGTTCTGCGTGACAAATAGCAAAAAGAAACAAAATGCTGCTACGCATGTAGTATATATAATCAGCGGGCGTATATCGCATTCCATAGAATGCCTGCGCTACCACCTGACCGCTTATTTCTAACGTGGTGGAAGCGTTCAGAAAAGAAAAAGGATGATGACGGTACCGGTACTCAAAAGAAGCAGGGGTGAGGTCCCGCTCCCAGAACAGCCCGGCAGAGGACAGCTGCACCGGAGTGCTCATAGCGCGCACGCGCGTATTCTCGCTCATTTCGCCGCTGTGCTCCGTCATACGGCGCTTATCGACTCGGCGGTCGACGCTCGTGCGTTCAGGTTAAAAAAATGGGAGGGTGTACAACGTTCTCCGAGCTTGAATGAGCCTGAGTCATATGTATTCAGAGATGATCCTCAGAAGAAGCGTCTCGTGTTCACATAGCTCTATTTGTTGAAGAAAATCACTTGTAAAGATTCGGGCACCATGCACTCGTTAGATACGTGCTCTCATAGCCCCGAGAGCGTTGCATTACAGCTTAGAAATATTCTGCTACGCATTTTCGTCATCAGTGGCACACATAAAATTGCTGCAAGCAAATCCTTCTGATATGATTTCCTTCACAGAAACTGTAGTAATAATTCACCGCGATGTTACGATGAATGAGGCAACGCTGCAAAAACGTAGTTCTGCTCGTTCTCGCAGTAGTTTGTTGTTGGCGACTCCGTGCAAGATGCCGATAGCCCGACAAAATGTTCTGGTTCACGTTGCAATGTGGCGCTATTCACGTTGCAATGATGGCGCTGACGTTGTACTTTGCGAGCGTTGCCATTTTTACAACAACGCTGTGAAACTCCCGTCAGACAAAGACACTAGGATAGCGTCTAGCATTAACGAAGAATTTTTTGAAATATTGCGCTTCTATAAGGAGCACTTGAGTGGAAGCGCTAAATAATTATCGACTCACCAGGCAGATGACAGCAGCGAGAATGAAGAGGAAGCTCGGCTGCATTGCAACTCGTACACTTGGACTATGTGACGTTGGAGCACCACCACGGCCCTGGTGAATCAAAATATGCAAGATTCCACTCGGTAGCAGCCGGCGCGTTTGCAGTGCGTCTTACTCTGCTCAAGGAAGGAAACTGAAGTGGCACTGTAAAAAGCAACCCTGTCGCCTACTCATGTCAGCCGCTCTTTCCACTGAAACCACGCTTATAAATGTGCAAGTGCAGATAGATATATGCAAGGCGAGATAGGAAAAGCGGGCATATAAGAACACAAACGTGCCAAGGCTGCTGGGCTTGACAATATTCATGTGTAAATGGGGCATCCTGCACTGATAAGAGAATATCGTGGAGTAAAAGAAAAAAGCTCAGCTGGTTGGGAGAAAATAGTTATAAATGGCGATAAGACAACGGTAGCCTAGCCTGAAGCTTTTTTCTTATGGGGATGGGAAGGAATGATCACTGTATGATATGTGGAAATCCAGCGACATCGCTTTGCCAGCTATGAGCCATTGCAGGGATAAGAAACGATACATTTGGACTTTATAACTATTGATAAGGCAGTCAATATTAGTAATTGAACATTTTTTGTGCGTCAAGGTTGTGTGACTGCGCAATTTTGCGAGTCATCTTAGTGAGGCCGTTTAAAGCATCGCTGCTTCGCCCAACCGAGAAATGCAGTATACGATTTAAAGTGCATGTAGATTATAGCACAGATTACATAACAGCGCTCCCCCCAGCCACTTCATCGTATTACTATGGGACATTATAGAAGGTTTAACGAAAAACAAAGCTGATGGCCGTCCTGCCTGGTCGAAGCAAATTTTGATCGGCTGGCGTGTGCTGTCTCGGTGCAAAAGGAGATCTAGCCACGGCAGATTTAGAGGGGAGGAGCGTTCTTTCCAACCGCCTTCGCAATACCCCATAGCATAACATGGAAGTAAATAGCGGACACACGAGCCCTCTGACAATTCGGTGCCTACCCGCGTCCGGCAGTTGACGCGGCGTGCTCAAATAAAAAAAAAAAGAATTAGGACATGATAGTGGCTCGCAGTGCTGCACTGATCGACTTTGGCGGCGGCTGGGCTTTTTTTTTTCTTTTTATTGCATTCGCAAGTATGTCTTTCTGTGTACTCCCGTGGTGCCGCGACGGTTATTTCCTGGTAAAAGCACAGTTCGCTCTTGTTTAGCGCTGTACTATTTGCATCTAAATATCCTTACATGTGTCTCGCTGAAACGAATATCTTTCAATGCGCATATTTGGAACACGAAACTCTGTGTCGCTGGGCGGAATAGTCTTCGATACCCATATTTCGAACTAGAAACTGCGCATACACTCTTAAAAAAAGGTTAGTAAAAAGTTAGTAAATGCAAGCAAAAAGTAACGGCTGGATTTATTAACGTTTTGTTTGCAATTGCTAACTTCAAGCACCGTTACTAACGTTCCAGTCGAGCGAAACGTTAGTAACAGCAGCGATTGCTAAACTCTTGTTTCCCGTTGCTAACTTCTTAGTAGGTTCTTGGACCATTACTAACCTTTTACTACTACGTCTCTGTTACTACCTGGTGTGCTCAAGTTAGTAACTGGAAACATCCCTTTATACATGCAATTTTTTAAGCGTTTATAGGGGCTCTTTTTAAAATTAGAGAGCTAAACTTTCGTGCAGCCTGTGCAGATGGATTGCACAGCAAGGCGGACATTATGTTCTTGACAGAGCACGAAGGCTAAGTAAAATTAGATAGGCAACCTTTTTAGTTTCATTTTGAGAGGGAATATATATCGTGAAGCCGGAGGCCGTAAACATATAAGTTGAGTCCAGTTTTAAAACTTTCGCAATGATTATGCATTTCAAATAAATTTAACTTCAGCCATAGGCACTTAGGAGCTCGTTAAGTTGGATTTCTGCCTTCCAGATTTATAACAGGATATCGGCTGAAGTATTGTCGCTGAAGCCACGTTAATTGCTTGTGTGTCATGAAATAGCAAAGCGTATTTCGTATTTTCTGCATGCAAGTGCTTTTGACACCATTTTAAACGTGTGGAATGCGGGATATTAGCTTTACAAGATCTGAAATGCGTACATTTTATACAAATTTTGTAACTGCACTGCTAATCAAGGAAAACTTAGAACTCGACTCAGTGTCTATGTCGAAAGCCTTGAATTGTGCAGTATTATCATGCAATCATTTATATGCAGTTTGCTGTGTAATTGTCCAATCACTAAGTTCTATCACGCACGTGTCCGTCTATCTGTACAATCTACATGGTTAGGCCACCCCGATGCTTCTCTGTCAGATTTCAAAGTAATGATCTGTAATTTTTAGAAAAATAATCATCCTGTATATCCCACTTCAGAGGAACTTGATAGGGCAATGCTTTGTTGCTGAAGCATTAAACACTTTTTGGGTAATATTCAAGAACTTCGATCCCCCATTCACCTTTCTGTGAAAACGGAACACGGAAAATAAATGAAAAGTAGGGCTAGTTGTTGCATTTTTTTATTATACACAATATAAATTCCGGCAAGCTCGGCAAATAAGGCAAAGTAAATATGTCAAGTGAGCAAAACGATGAAGTCGAAAAGGAGGACCTATAAAACCGGCATGTTTCTACTTTCACGCTGCCACGGGGCCCATTGCATAAACCTGGGAAACAGAGGGGGCGACGCTGCAGCGCGCGTAAGGCAACACCGCGAGGGACACAGCAGTGATTGTTTGAAGCAAGCGATCGGCGCCGGCTGCTCTCGTTTCGGACGAGGCGTCTCGTCTTCACTTCAGTGAAACCCACCGGCGATGCGTTCCCACGATATGCTGTGCAATGGCTATCTATGACCTTCGCCATCGACTCCACTTCCGTCCCTCCTCGTCATCATTGGCAGAAACGTCACGAACAGCAGCTTGCCGAAAGTAGCCAGAGTAAGGGGGCAGGAGCAAAATCACTTTCCTACGTAGTAGCATTTATACAATTTCGTTTTATTGCAAGCGTATCGTTATTCGCGAGAGAAGAATGTCGTAATAATTATTGATTGCTTCTCTTTCATCTGAATTGGTAACCTTCGAACACTTCGGGTAGACGTTTCTGGAACTTTGTATTCTCCATGCTTGCGGATGACTAGTTTTCAGCAACTTGTCGCTGCGCTTTGAAAACACTGTCATAAGAGCAACATGTTTTCATTTTCCTGCAATGCCTGCCTTGTAGCTGCAGGTGGCTTCTCAGAGATGCTTGGGCGGTTGACAGCTGAGTAGAAAAAGGAAAATTTAAACCTTGCTTACAGCGAACGAAAGAATATTACTGTCAGTTTGATTCACTTCGAGGACGCTGAGACACATGTCTGTGCGATGCATCGGTGAGACACTTCGCTTTTGTTTTCTCTGCAAAAGTCTTTCGCATCGTGCACATGTTCAGACTCAAAATATTTGATGCATTTAGATACTTCTGAGCCTCGAAATAACCTGTCAACCCCAAGGCAGGCTTAAACGGGCAGCTATCAGCAGCGGCGCGCCGGCTCCTGTTGCCATGCCTGCTATGCTTCCCTCTCCAGACAGCAAACTGACCGGTGGTGGCGCTGACTGCGCCGCCGGTGGAGGCTCCTGGCGGGTGCATAATTGTGTTACGTTACGTCGAGGTAAAGTGCGGGGGAAGCCACTTGTTGCCCGTTTCGCGTGCGTGGTGTTTGTAAAGCATGTTGTAGGCGTTCGGTCAGAACAATATCCCGGTGTTAATTCGGCTACAGACCTCGGTTCTCTCGAATGCCTTTTATTGTTTAAAGGGTGCAAAACGATAATCAGTGTTAAAGGACAATCACAGGCCGATGTTGCGGATGCTTACAAGAACACGCACTTTGGTCATACCTTGTTGACAAGGCGGATGGAGGTAAGTAATTTCTGAACCTACAATGTACAGCGTGGACTGCCCCCTGAAAAAGTCACCTTTACCAGAGTGACAGGAAGCAATTGGTGATGTTTGATACGCGCATCCGTTGATGTCTTGCTTGAATATAGCCTCGATCAGAATGGTAGATGAAACCATGAGTTGCTGACATGGGTTTCAGCGGCTTGCAGACTTACATGACCATTTTCATGCATTCAGAAATACCTTTCATTAAAGGAATAAATATCAGAAGCAGTTTTGCCGCAATTCGGGTATGTTCATACCAGGGCATTCTAACTTGACGTATTCGATTTATGTTCGCGCAAAAAAAATTTCCCGGTCTTGATTTGGGACAGAAACATCGTTACCAAGCTTCATTAAAAAATAACACGCAGTTGCTTTTTATAACAGCGTTTTCTTCCCATATCATATGATTCCCCATGCAGTTGCGATACATTGCATGCATATACACAAAAACATGGGATATGAAGAGCAAAAAAAACAAGATTGACAAATATGTTGTAAGTAGGTGAAATAACAAATTTATTGTATAAAAATGAAGCTCTGTGATACTTTAGCAGTGAGGTTCCTGCAGTGTGGTGCCGTCACTCGCATCTCTCATTCTTCCGGTTCTCCTAATGAAACAATGCAAAGCAGTTTCGCTCCCTGTTGAAGCACAGAGCATCATTGCACTTCTTTCACGAAACATTTGTGAGGCGATTATGAGAGGGCAGCAGCAGGGCACTTGGTTGGGAAGCCAATTAGGAATGTGGTCCATTTTGTCCAAGCGCACGTCAGCAGTTGGCAGCGGTACCAGCGGAGCCGTCATCATTGGTTGAATGAGCGACTCGATTTCAGATCGTGATCACCTTGCGCGCTTTCTCTCATGTGGCTTCCCTGCCTTGCAGAGTCCTTCTGTGACGGCAGACTTCAACTCAAGTATTGGTGTTTGGCCACAGACTTGCCTTCGCCACAGCAGCGAGGCATTCACCACAGCCAAGTCCATCAAGTGAAAGAAGATCCGATGGTACGACTTCTTAAACCGTATTTTGATTCGGTAGTAGCCCAACATCGAGCCCATATGAATGTTATAGAGGAACACAACATTTGGACATCGCACCATTTTGTGTGTCTTTTCTTTTGGAAAGTATCGCTTCACTTCTCCCACTGGTTCACTCCCAACAAATGTTGGGAGTCTTATAGAGTCACTTTCTTATTGTCGTGCCATGCAACGGCTGAAAGCTTGGTCCCTGACACATCGCGCACCCTTTCTTCATATGTTCCTCTCTCTCTTTTCTTTTTCTTTTGGGGCTGTGCAGCCAAGTAGACGATTTTGACGCACAGTGCCAAGGCAGTGCACTCCCTCCTTTTCTAGAATGACTTGCAGAGGAACCGACGTAAACCAGTTGTCAAACAACAACTTGTGACTGATTTGCCTAGGAATCGTACGCGCCAACCTCACGACAACGTTGGTGCTGGCCCCTAAGTCAGGCTCCCCTGAAAGCTGCTTGTTGTCCGCGGCAACATTGAATGCCTCCAAGTCGTAGCAGAAACCAAAAGCACCACTGAGAGCAAATACTTCGTAGCCCCAGCGATGTGTTTCTTTAGGGTTGTATTGATTCAATGAGCTTCCCTTGAAACGGATGATTTGTTCGTCGATGCACAGCTGTTCTTCCCTGGGAACGATGCTCAGCTACTCAAGTAATTTCTTCAGAAGTGGTCTTACCTTGTGCAATTTATCGTGCCCGATTTCACCAGGGGGAATACATTTCTCATTGTCATTGAAGTGCAGAAATCGCTTTAGTTCTTCCCAGCGGTTGAGGCTAATCACATCTGGTACTATGTGGTGTCCGATGCTAGATTTGCAGTAGTCCCGAGTGCTTGGCAGCTCAATTAGGGACATGTAATGTGCCATGCCAGCGAATCTTTCCAGTTCCTCCGCACTCGTCGTATGAGGCTTTTCTGGGCGGCACTGAACTGATTAACGCAACAACTGCTCAAAAATCATCTAAAAAAGCTCAACGAGACAAAGAAATTAGGAAAACTGTAAAGGTGTGACAAGGCCTGTGATAGCTGATGGCATCTCAATGCTACCAGTGAACTCCATTTCTTTCGGGTGCCTCGTAGGCCAGGTTTTAGTCCACTGCGGTGCGCCTTTTAGGGGTCCTTTTTGCCTCGAGTACTCGATGCTCAATAGGAACTTCATCTTCACTATCTTCCTCGGTTTCAGACGACTCGTCTGCTAGCAGGGGCGGCACCTGGCATGGCAAAATCTCTTCCCAATCGTCTTCTGACAGCTCACTATCACTGCTTCTGTCTCCATCATCTGGAATGGGCCGGACTCCACGTCTTGTTCTACCATAAAAAGTGCCCACATCCATAGCCTGGAATATACAAAAATTATTCCCCAGCGTCTGGGAAACGTAAATCATGCGAACTTGCTGCATTACAAGAGAAATGTATTGTTTCCCCCAAGAAAGCGCCAACGCGTTATCGCAGTCAAAATTTACCCCTAACTGCATAATGTCATCACACATGATACAGGCCCAAAGAAAAAGCTTTGCACGCTCAAAATGTCCCAAGATCAAGAAAAGGAGCTATTCTCTACGCTAACAATTTTTTTTGAAACGGAAGTATATGTCAGGATTGCAAAAACATTGCATTCACTTACCAACTTTGTGCGCAAACCTTGCGACGCTGCGTCCTCGTGTTTGGAAACAGAAATAATGCTCAAAAGATCTTCGAGAGGTGGAGCCACCGCTTGTGTAGTTGCTAGACAGAACAGAGATTCCCGCTAAATACAAAGTAAGTTCTTTATTTCCGTTCCCGTGGTGCGAGATGAAGTTTGTTGCGTAACATATATGATACACCATGCGTTAAGGGGTTACACTGAGTATTTCCTTACTGAGTAGCTTACACAGAAAGAAAACGCTCAGCTTAGATTGTTCTTCCCTTGGCTTTCCTTGCATAGGGTTGTTTCGAACAATGACTGTGGTTCTGGCTAATGCAATTGGCGAGTAGTGTAGTGCAAACAGCTTCGTCGCGTATGTCTAGTAACAGAAAAGATGCAGCGTAATTCAAAGAAACGTCAGAAAAGTATATGTAAGGCTAGTAACTTTTTATGTAGATGTAGATTTTTAGCGCTGCAGCTCTTCATAAAATAAAAGCTTGAGGGGCAAGTTGGTGCTGCATAGTGCCCAGGAATGTGTTTCCTCTCATGTGATTGTGTTTGTCGCGCCACATTCCTGGGTACTATGCAGCGCTTCATATTGTTTTTTTTTTTTTCAGACAATAAACCTCCCACCGTACATAGCAATTCTGCAGGATGAACTGACCGTTAAATGAAACGTGGAGCTCATGAAAAAAAGAGGTCAAGCAGCCCTCTCCTGATAATGCGAAGCTATCCGAATCGATGAAATGGACCAGGGCATCAAGGAGGCAGTGGATGAAAGACACGCAGTCATCAACTGCCGAAGTTATAAATTAGCACCCTGCACTATCGAATGCGGAAATAGTGAGCGGGATGCTACATTTATTCCTTTTCCGAATTCTTTCTCGCATGAATGGACATTGTCCTCATTTAGGGTATAGGTGAAGTACTCCATCTAAGTTATTTGACAAAAAACACGACAGTTTAAAGCCGACTGGGCTCCTTCTTCATGGTGTGATTCTAATCAAGGTGCAGCTTGGCTTTTTAAGCCCTTGTGTTGACGGCCTCCGCGCCAGTGGTCGCAAACCATGGATGTGTGAAGAGAGAAGGTTTGGCAACCAGCATCCAACGCCTCCTTTCTCGCTCGAAGGACCGCCGGCATAAAAAAAAAAAAAAAAAAAAAAACACATTCAAAGCATGGTCTAAAAAGCCCCTGCTGGGTCTGTCCGGCTTCATATGTAGGGGAAACGAAAAAATTACAAGGGTTCAACGCCGCTGAACCAAATATTGAGTAAAAGCATTAGCAGCGGGTTACCGAGCGTTCTTCTTATCTTTTTCTTCTTCCTCAGCCCCCTTATGAAGACCAGCTTTAACCAAGCCGTATGAACTTGCCTTAGTGGCCTATAGTCAGTGCCAGGGTCCTAGCAGGCTGGTTCTGACATAACCGTCCCATGTGAAACGAGCGAACCAGGTTGGCAGCTCCTGCCGACCACTTCAGTTGGTGGCCCAGTTCTCACCCTAGTGTCACGTGGTGTGCGACGTCAGAGCGTCACGTGTGTAAGACGTGGCTACCGACCGCTCTACGCTGAAGGCTCGTAACCTAGAGTAGTATTGCTTTCGAAATAAAACTTCGAGGAGAGCATGATGCAACACAGAGCGGACGTTTGACGAATGCATAGCCAGGCAGTACGGTGTCCGAACACCGCAAGAGATGCGATCACAAAATCGACTTCAATAGAACGGTTATAAAAGACAATCACACTAATATGCGTAGGAGGCTTTTACCTGAGTCGTGGCATTATCAGCAAACAACGTGGAACGTTAATCGCTCTCTGGGAACCCTTCCTTCTTCATGCATCTATGGTTTACGGCCATTGACGCGGAGGTGGTTAATGCAAGCGCTTAAAAAATCAAGCTGCGGCTCGCCCAGAGTCACACCAAGACGAAGCCAAGTCCGCTTCAAAACGTCGTGTTTTTCTGTTAAAGAACTTTGTTGGGGTTTTAACCTGTACCTTAAGGTAAATTTCCCTAACCAGACAGACTTCTGTCAGATGTCTTCTTTATGTGTCTCTATTTATGTTTTCACATTATCGATAAAAAATATTGAGTTTAGTAATTAAGTGAAAATTTTTCTCATTCAAGCTTCATGAGGTGTTCACCGCAATGACAGGCAGAAATATGCTACCGAAGTTGTTGGCATTTATAAATCACTACGGAGCAAGGTACTTGGAGCTGGCCAAGGGTCGACGGTATGCAAAAAAAGCAGTCTCGGAGAGAAACACCTGCCCAGTGATGATGTTCTTAAAAGTGCAGTGCGCGATGTCAGCTCTACGGGCCAGAAATGCGTACTTATTTTACGTTAACTATTTCCAATGTCATTGCCAATAAAAAACAAAACTAAAACTTGGCTCAACATTTATGGTAATGGCGTTCATTTGCTTAATATAATGTTGGCCCGTAAGATCAAATGTAATAACATTTATTAGCTAATGTCCGTTATTTATTTTATCACTAAGCTCTGTCATGTACGAGATGTCCGCCTTGCTGCACAATTGACCTGCGCAGAGCGCACTTGCTTATTCATCGCAGGGTATAAAATAAGGATATGCAAAAAGGGGAAAAAAAGACAAGCACCAGGAATATTTTATCTTCCTTCAAAGTCACCGTACTACCCAGTACTCAGTACCGTATACACAGTAAACGGTCATAACGTTAGGAGGCAAACGCAGGAAAATATCAGACTAGTGATGATTATCTGAGCGAAGGGTGATAAGCTAAACACCTTCCATCTCGAAAGTGAAAAAGAAAGAGGTCAGGGACGAGCAGCAAGCTTGTCACACAGGCGGTGTGAAGGCGTCGAAAGTATAGCTTAAGGCAAATGCTTGGTACTTGCCTTCACTCCACAGGTGCTGTATGAGGTTTTCAGCAAGACTGACGCCAGCTTTGTATTTTGCTTTGTCTCCGCGCAGGTTTCCCGTTTTGATGTCTACGTAGAGGAGGAGCATTTTGTCCTTGTGTTTTCCTCCATCTGTGAGAAGAAATGTGAGAAAAGAAGACGGACGTGAAGCTCGATTTGACGAAACTGCCGTTCGTGCACTATATGTTTCTGACACGTTAAAATGGAGGTGAAAAGTGAAATATGTGTAAATGTCAGCTGAAAATCATGCGACCTGGTGCAACCACGTCTTGCAGTGTGCTGGGAGAAATAAAAATACTAAAAAATATTTAGATGAAAGCCCAGCGAAAGGAAGGCTGAGTCGCAGTTATAGCATCCTGGAAACCTTGCCTGCGGCTGGTGCGCACATTTTTAATAGGGTCGCTTTAAAACTTGCAGCCAGGTCGTTCCGCTGGTCAGATACTTTAGCGCGCCTTAAAAACAACAAAAAAAACAACAACAAAATCAAATTGCATGAGGATGCTCTTGGTCTTACATTATCCGTTTTATTCGTGGCGAAGGAACAATGAAATGCTGTACCGCGATACGAATTGTTCACGTTTGCTAAACAACGAACATCTGTGCATGAAGTGTATCTTCATGCCCCTGCGGAGCCCGTGGAGGGCATACAGGCGTTACCT
>JAJIZL010034963.1:0-21858 GCA_023969395.1 Amblyomma maculatum
TGTGACTTTAAACTCCACAAACCAAACCAGTGACGGA
The DNA here is from genome assembly GCA_023969395.1 of Amblyomma maculatum. NCBI lineage: Eukaryota > Metazoa > Arthropoda > Arachnida > Ixodida > Ixodidae > Amblyomma > Amblyomma maculatum. Next base: position 38 of record JAJIZL010034963.1, read on the forward strand.
ATTTTCCTAAGACCAAAATAATTTCAGTTTTCAAAGTGTGTTCATTGGTAGTTACTTCGCCTTCAGCATAACTTTCAGCAAGGCAGCGCTCTACAGCTTTGGCGCTCTCCTCTCACTTGCTCCAATTTGGGACACTATATGCGCCAGTACTAGATGGCGAGAAGAGTAAATTGCACAGGCGTTTTACTGCCTCCTCAGCCAGCACATCGCAGAACAACAAATTCAAGGCTAGAGGAGCTGTTCGATAATCTTTATGGTCATATTTGATTTTCCGTGAATGTGGCGGTGCGTTACACAGACCTTGAAGCACGGCCAGCCACAGAATAATTGAAGCAAGCCATGGTAAGATAGTTTGAAGTTATCAAACTTGTGGAGGCGCCCGTGTGCTGTGCGATGTCAGTGCACGTTAAACAACCTCAGGTGGTCGAAATTTCCGAAGTCCTCCACTGCGGCGTCTCTCATAGCCTGAGTCGTTTGGAACGTTAAACCCCAAAACCAAACCAAATCAAACAGGACCTCACTGGCTCTTGTAGACTGAAAACTTAAAATCAATAAATAATTTTCGCTATGTTACACAAATAAAACTGGCTGTTCTCGTGTAAATACTGTATATTCTGAGTTCAATAAAAATGTGTAACTGGCCGGTAACATGCCTGGCTCGCAAATCGAATGTACAGTAATCTATGCCAAAATGTATTTTTTTTGGCGAAAGCACTTCATAGAGTTTAACCATTTAAGACCTGTAGCGGCGTTTAATCTGTATTACATGTCACGAATCACTTTCTTTAAACGTGCGATGTTGCGTTTCACGTGAGCATTGCAGCTGTTTGATTTAAATCCCCGCGCCGTTTCATGTGGCTGTGACGTCAAGACCCTATCGACCAATCAGGATTTTTCCGTGATGATGCCACTGGCACTGGTTTCTCTGCGACACGAGCTCTCCAACGTTACTAGAAGTTAAGCTCCTCAACAGTGGCGCGTTAAGGGTTGCCTACATCCAGTCTGGTAAGAACAACTTTATACTGGAATCCTCTACGGTCGCAGTGACGTGGGACCGAATTCTTTGTGAGATTGCTTGCGGACTTTGTTGTAGTCACTGCCTGTAAAAAGTTCGATTGTATAACGAGCCCATCACGACAGATGAAACTAAAGTAAGGGTTGACAGGGCAGTCTCAATGCATCGACTAATTAACGTTTCGGTCGGAGTACTCTTCTTCTTCTGGGTGAGATTGGATGTGGTCCCTAGAAATTTCGTCCAGCCGCGGTTGCTCAGAGGCTGTGGCGCGCGAATACTGAACCCGAGGAAGCGCTATCGAATCCATGCCGCTGCAGCTACTTCCGATGGAGGCGAGAAGCAAGGCGTCCACGTGCTGGGCGAAGTCAGTGCACGTTAATAATTAAACCTCGGTTGGTCAAAATTTCGGGAGCCCTCCACTACGACGTCCCTGACAGCCTGACGTTGCACCTTAAACCATAAACAAACCCAGAAATTGCGTCGTCAGTGGCGTCATCCACAGGCACTTGTGGATTAACGTATTATGCTGTCCCTGTTGAGTCCAGAGAATAATGCAACAGCTTCAACTGTGCGGGGAACAAACCTTTAGGAAAATCAAACAGACCTGATTGAACAAGAAATAAACACCCCAAACATGCCCATCGTTCGAGGCTGGGCTTTTATGAAATAGCAACTAATTACTGTAACATTGCATATTTAAGAGAATGTTTGGTTCTTCCGATGTCAGAAATTGCTTGCAATGCATGCCGTGGAGTTCCCGATGATAGAGCAGCGAAAGGCCGCTTGAAAAGCACGGTTATTTTCCAGGAGGTCTTGGATACTGCAGGATAAAAAAGTAAAAAAAAAGTTACACCTGTGTTCAAGCTCATGATGCGCATACAGTTTTGTCTTATCTACTGTTTCTAAATATGTTTAGAGACCCCAAATGAGCGACACCTGAACCTCTCACATCTGTACTGTCAATGCTTTTAGGCTGTTTCAAACGTGATTTTAAATGTATTAATGCTGCTTTCTCAAACCTGAATACTGACAGGCTTTCACGATAGCTGATATGCAGAATGAGTTCTGTGTTTGTTTCCAACCTTGTTTTCCCATACTTGTTTTTTAAATATTAATATAGATACGTCCGTGCGGTATGTGCAGGTTTGGTGACAAGATGGACATGTGACATTACTATGATCTTGTGGTTACCTAACTGCAGTAAATAAATCAACCTTTTTAATTCTGATTTTAAGGGCCAGTATGAGAAACTGAAGGCTGTCAATAGCGGAGTTGAGGACAGTTAATAAACGTACTTAATCGGCATTGTGGTTTGATGTATCGAACGGAAAAATACGCATTTTAACTACTTGATTTCGCTTTCCGGCATTGCTTAAATATCCTCACAATGCACGATTGTTATGCCCCATATACAGACGTAGCCATTTTGGTACAGTTGAAGACATTAACGTTGTTTGGGGAAGTTGCCACAGTTAACAAGTCAATATGTGTGATTATGCAATGAAGGATCGAGAGCCAACTCCATGAGTGTTCAAATCCGATGTTTTTACATTTGGTAACTACGAGCGACATTCTTGATTTAAAAAAAAGTAAAAATGTGGTTCACCTTTGATGTTGATGACCTCAAATTTTGCAATATATTTATCTTAAAATCATGTTGGTTAGGTAACTATAGCTAATCAACTGCTTAGTCATTATAAGCTTTATCACATATACGTCATGTTTGTCTTGTTTTAAATCCTACATATACACAGGCTATACAGAGATGTCTCCTGTGTTTGAAATGCACGTCTGTAAATGCTTAAAATCATATCATAACCTTTCAGTGAAAACAGCATAACTGATGCGCGAACAAACTTGTTGTCTTATTTAAGTAGTCTTCCTAAAGCAGTCATTGGTAGAGGGTCCTGGAGCTTTCCTTTGCATGTCGTTCATAACTTCCCTGGTATTTCCTGCTAAGCCTAACTATTGCACTGCAGGTGCATATGTGGCCATGCGTCAATGCCGTAAAAATGTATTGTGATCAAGTAGGCATCCTTTTGTAAAGGGTTTTGTTTATTGGCTTGATATAACAGATGTCTGTATATATAGCACTACGTAGAAAAAGAAAAACTAGGGCACGCATACCACTTTAGATACGAGTCGCATGTTAACTCAGATCGTTTGTAATTGCTTGAGAGTGGGCTTCAGCATAAACGTGTGACGTCGAATACAATCACTGCGCAGGCACGAACGCTTTTAACGACTGAGTGAAGGTAGAATTACAAGCTTTTGGCAAAGGTATTTCGTGTGCAAAGTATTCCCTCTATACCATTTCTAGGACGGCTTTCTTTGAGCATGTCAGGCAGGTCATGTTTTTCAGCCGTCCTATAGTGGTAAAAGAAGAGCCTACGCGCGTAGGGCTGCATCGCAGATTCCAGATACAGTCTATAATGAAAGGCTCGTTTCAATTTTACTGAACGAGAGTTTCCAAGCCTTGACGGAAATCTGAACACGCGGTTGTTTTCTTACTCTGCCGGCGTTGAAATACGACCACTACAAGGGCCAAAGTTGAGTTTGAGAGACCGTAGGTGGTGAACATTAACCCACGATAGCGCACAACAGTATCTCATTTACTGTATCTGCTTGCTACAGCGCTAAAAGAAGCTGCGAATCCATTAAACGCAATAAACAAACAATCGAAGCTCTGGTAGTTCATTTATGTGAAGATGATCTCAGGTCATCCGTAGATCGCAAAAAATGGAGCAGAGAGAGAAAAAACAAATTTGAGCTCACCTCCATCGAGCTGAATGCTCATGAGCAATGCTCCTGTCGCCAACACTGTCGCCTTGGCACAGACTCTGCGAGGCGATAAAACATGTCAACTTGCCTTGAATGTTTGAGTTACAAACACTGTCCAGTTATGCCCAAGATGTCTCGATGTATTACATCCCGAGACCACTTCTTTAGATAGCGCATTATAGGCCGCCGAAGCAACCACGCGAAGGAAGGGAAGCTTAACACCGATGCAGTTTAACTTGCACGCAGAAATTTTGAGCTTGTAATGTACACGTGCTAATGAGGGAAAATTGCCAGCTGTATCTATGCATATATTATGCACTAAGAACTTGACATTGGATATATTTTGCACTGGAAACTAAGAAAATAGAAACGTACAAAACTGCAGCACAGTTTTATCGCCCACGATTAATTTTTTTAGATAAAAACAAAAGTATCGGGTCTCGCAACTGTTTTTTTTTGAGTCCCATAATCTGAAATGCGAGATGGTGTAATTGAGGACAGATCAGGGGAGGTGACAGAAGAAACAGAAAACTCGCTTTACTATATCATTTTCTTGCATGCCGTAATCAAGTATTTGATTTAAATAGATTTTTAGTTTAATTGCTATGCCTGCACGTGATATGTATGTAACAAATGTAACAAACGTCTATGTATAACGTTTAATCTGATTCTTGGTTTCATTTGTTCATAAACATTCTTTATTCTTCATTGCGCATAGAATTCGTCTAAACGGTTAACAAGCATTAGTCTATTTAATGTGGGCTGTGCCTGATATATATATATATATATATATATATATATATATATATATATATATATATATATAAGCAGAACACGGAAGGACGACTGAAGGGCTCGTTATGATACACGCAGGAGAGAAGTGAAAAGTCGGCGAGGCCAAGGAAAGCATAGGGCATTTTTTTGCTTTTATTTTCTGCTATCAACCTGTAATATTACTCTAATTATTTTAGTGAGGAATATAACTGAATAGCAAGTAGAAGGGAAAACAATGCGCCGATGGTAGGAACCGAGCCCACGACCTACGGATATTGCGTCCGGTGCTCTTATCAACTGAGCTTTATAGACGACTGTTCAACCTTCTACTTTCTTGGGTATTAATGTTGGCTGCAAGCGAACCTCGATAGTGTTCACCAGCGCCACCCCGATCCATAGCGGTGGACGTGCAACGACCTAGGCTACCGCGAAAGTTATGCGGGACGTGATCGACAGAGAGGGCGGAAGCTGTGCGAGAACATATTGCGCTGCATATGGCTGCAACAATGCCAGAACCGAGACTCACGCGAGCTCACGCAAGAATATCGAGCAGAAAACGGAAGGGGAAAAGAGGCTTGTTATGGTACTAGAAGGAGAGAAGCCAATACTCGGCGACGCTAAAGAGAGAGTAGATATTTCTGTCATTTTCATTTGCTGTCAACATGTATTAGTAGTTTATATATTTTAGTGAGAAATGTCATTAAATACAAAGTAGAAAAAAAAAATGCGCCGGTGGGAACCGAACCACGACCTCCTAGCTTCCGGTGCTCTTATTAACAGCGCTACATCGACGGCTGTCTAATATTCTATCTTGGGAAAGTGACATAAGACTTCCTACGTGACTTTCGTGGTAACACGTTCCACGTCTGCCGCTGTAGACCGGAGCGGCGCTGCTGAACGCTCTCAAGGTTAGGCTAGAAAATAGGAAGTCGGACAGCTGTCGATGTGGCACCGGACGCGATAGTCGCAGGGCGTGGGTTTGGTTGCCACCATCGGCGCGTTGTTTTTCCTTCTATTTAATTATAGTTCTCATTAAAATAATTATAGCGTTAATACATGTTGATAGCAAAACATAAATGCAAAAACTCCTACATGCTCTACGCTTTCATTGGCGTCGCCGACTGTTTGGTTCTCTCATGCGCGTATATATATATATATACCTTGGCCCATTTGCTATTGGTAAGTACACAACATAACTGGATAATGTTTCTACACTGAATCTACAGTGAAGATATCGATGAATGGATAAAAAACCTAAGCTATTCTCTCGTATAGTGGCTTCTAAATAGTTTTAACTCTTGGCATACGACGACTCTGCGCTTTTAATTCATATGCATAAAAGCTTGGCGACAATTATGCACAAGGGTTAATGCGTAAGTTTTGACGGAATGTAATAAAATTCAGTCTTGCGTAAGCAAAAAATCAAGGTTGTGAGCGGTGTTTTGACCGATTAAGCTAGAATTTTCTGACTCTTAGGCTTATCAATGTCTCTGGCTTGACAATGTAATCACATTTTGCAGGCATGGATTTCTAGCGATGACGCTGCACAATTTCAATTGACGTTAATGCAGCCAGGTCTTCATGAGCCTCTATAGCGTGCCTCGCAGATCTTCCACCTTTCTGCCCGAAACAAGGTTTGTTAATTAAAACGTTTTATGAAGCGACATTTTCCTAAATGACAAGCGTAGATGCGGTCACCAATTAACCGCAGTATGTAAAACATTACAGATGCAAGGAAATCGTAACTGGAAATACTCGAGTGACATTTGAAGATGCCGCCCAATAAACTGAATCAGGGGCAGTGCACAAATTTTGCGAAAGCCTTAATAAGCTCAGAAGAGTTTTACGACTGCAATTCTTTTAGCCTTGTTTCGACAAACGTGCATGCGCTTGATTATTAGTACAAAACATACTACTCATGCATAAGGGATAGCAGCCACTGAATAGACGTGTTTCTTCATGAGAACCTACTTTTGTGGCAAGCTTCACAGTTCCTGGTGACATGTTCTGTACACTCCCATAAAAGGGGCAAGAAAGGCTTCGTGTTAAATATAGGAACTGTGTTGTTTTCCTTTGATTTTTCATATAACAAAATATTTAATTGGTATGCATTTCGCGGGCATTTCTAGAGTTCTTGCATTGTGGTTAGACGTTTTTCAGCTCTGCGACTTGGTTATGTTCACTTGGAATGTTCCAGCAGAAACAAATTGTGAGGTCATCATCATCATCATCATCATAAGCCTGATTATACCCACTGCAGTGCGAAGGCCTCTCCCATATTTCTCCACTTAACCCTGTTCTGTGCTAGCTGCATCCACTTGACCCCTGCGAACTTCTTAATCTCATCCGCCCACCTAACTTTCTGCCGCCCCCTGCTACGCTTTCCTTCCCTTGGAATCCAGTTTGTTACCCTGAGCGACCATCGGTTATCCTCTCTTCGCACTACATGTCCTGCCCATGTCCATTTCTTCTTCGTAATATCCACTAGAATGTCGGTAACTTGAGTTATTTCTCTGACCCACTCTGCAGGCTTTCTATCTCTTAATGTTACCCCTACCATTTTTCGTTCCATAGCCCTGTGGGTTGTCCTCAACTTAAGTAGAATCCTCTTGGTTAGCCTCCACGTTTCATCCCCATAGCTGAGTACAGCAAGATGCAACTGTTGTATACTTTCCTCTTGTGCGGTAATCATATATTAACTATACACGGGTTCGCACATGAAGCTAGTCAGCTGGCTATTTCGAAAAATGTGCAGAGTGCCCTACACTTATGTGAGGAATTACGCAATGTACTACAAAGTTTATATTCGTTAAGGTGCCCTAAGAAGGAGAAAAGGAAAAGTGTAATGATGCTCTCTCCATGGTAGCAAGGTTCTAGACCATAAAATAGTTCAAGTACAGATTAACTTAGGGCTCTTTGAAATTGTGTGCTCTAAAGGGTTCTACCACAATACGGTAACATTTAACATATAACAAGAGGCGTGCATTAGTGAACTGAGAATAAGAAAATCCAAGCGAAAATCGAGGAAGTAAATTTAAACGACTCACTTCGCGCGGGAAATGGTAAGGCAGTAGTCACTTGGGGCAAAATTGGTTACTAAAGTAAAGTAACGCAGTGCGCACGGGGCTACAGAGTTATTTTAGCTCATGAGATTAGAAGGCGTATTAATATGACCTCAGGCGGCGAGGGAGAAGCTCTCTTCCTGCAGTGGACAGAATCTGACATTCGACCACGATGATGCAGGAAGCATTTTACACGACAAGAAATGCTGGCGCACGGTACGCGCCTCGGCATCAACACCACATCAGTATACCATAAACCAGTGCAAGCAGTAGCATTCTAGCTATTCCGTCTTTGCGCACTGTTTCTCCAATACATGAGCTATTTGAAAACTTTGATTGGGCGACGGGATCCGTGAAGGAATTTCAATTAGTTGTTAATTTTACAACCTAAATTCCTCTTTAACTTCGCAGATGATGGAAATGTTTATTGAAGTAAAGTTAGAGGGCTGGGAAGAGTAAAATGAAGGGAGTCTTTGGTCCGGCGGGCTCCATTGGAGTATGCTGCAGCCTGCGCTCGTTCGATAATCTGACGCTGACTTTCTTCGTCAAAGCTAGAGAGTACTGCCTCCCAACACTCCCTTGTTGACTGAGTTCGCATCTGATGGTATGTTGGGTGCATGCTTCTTGGTTCGGTAGTTGCCCTTAAGCATGCTGTTCGGGTGCTTGGGATGGCTTTTTTTTTTAGTAAGAACCTTGAATTGGCACTCAATATTGAGATTATTGACGACTCTTTTCTTTCTCTGTGGGGTTGCCACTCGAACCACTGAGCCGTAAGGTGGGCCTCGATGAGTCCTTAAATGGTGCTGTGGGCACTAAAGTGGAACAGATACTCTGTTAATAATGAGAGCTGCAGTCCCATTGCTTTTTACACGCCACCCTGATTGTGGTGTCTGTACAAGGAGAAGGTTGTGTCCGTTGTGATCGGTATTATAATATCTATGTACAACGCATGATTGATGGCCAGGATGTAATTTTAATTGGGAGGGGAGATGGCGCATGGCCATGTTGAATAGAAGGGGAGAGAGAGCACCATTTCTTGCACAGTCCCTTTTGTTTCTTGCTTCACGTGACGATCTGTTGCGTCCCAATGTTCATTTGTACATCCCATTCTTGGAATAAACAGCGTATCTAGTTGCTTGTTGTTGGTTATTTTCTTCCTGGGGCACGTCGTTGTGTTTTTGGAGGTTAATGATTTTCCGGATAAAATTTTTTTTTGGGTAGCCGTTCGTGATTACTTCCTTGAATATCAAGCGTTTTTCGTTTGCTTTGTCAGGTTCTGTGGTGCAATGTGTTTCCACTCTTTGTAATAAGGTCTTTACAACTGACGTTTTATGACTTGTCGGGTGGCCCGAAGTGAAGTGCAAACATCGCCATGTGTGGGTGGGTTTTCGGTAGACAGAGAATTGCAGACGGTTGTTTTCTCGGGTCATCAGAGCGTCCAAAAACGGTAGGGCACCTCACTTCTCAATTTCTAGGGTGAACTGAATCTTCGGTTGTATGGAATTTAGATGAGAGGGGAAGTTTCGGATTTAAGATTTCTTAATAATTGAGAAACAGTCATCGACATATCTTAGAAACGTTTTTGGCTATCCTAACCAGGTATTACCACACATTTCTGAAACCTGAACATTAAACATTTAATAAGTGCATCATGGAGAGTCAGCTGCGCAGAATGCATATATATGCGATGCTCCTTACCCATCCGTAGAGGACGAAAAAGAGTTGGTCCGGCTCGATGAAAACAGAATCACTGAGGCGTAGCATTTTCTCCATTGTCTTTTTCCTTCCTTTAAACCTGCCCAGGAGCCGATGGTAAGCCTGCACAAGCAACGGATATACCGAACAAAGAAAGAGGGACGAAATCATGTAGAATTATGCTTAATCTATATTTTTTCTTGAACGAAAACGTCATACAGTATAGTTTGCTGAAGTAAAAAGGGGTGCATGAGTTTCTGCGTGCGGTATTTGGTGTACGGGATAGGGCACGTCTGCTGAATCCGCCAACGGTCATGGTCCAAGAGCCTGGTTTCTTCCGAAAGTGCTGATCTTTGATATGTAATTTTAGCTAAAAAGCAGTTTAAGCAGGTCTAAACATAAATAGTTATTTAACACCAATAAAATGTGTCTAACCGGGCAGAAAAATGAACACACAAAAAAGAAACATTTTAGCCTTTTTTCGCAGACGTAATAGTAGACTTGAAACAATAGTCTGCACACTCTTCTTACTATGTAAATTATTCATTTCAAGTTGATGTCAGCGTCTGCTTTTGTCTTTTAACAGTAGCATGCGGAACAACGACTTTTAATTAACACGCACTGAGGACTACGGATGCGCGCGCATTGTTATATTCCAGTTATGAACAAGCTTAGAATTATCACTATGCAGAAAAAAATCAGTGGGGAGGAAGTTAAGCGCCGCCTCTAGCGCCTCTAAGTTTATAACGTCATAGCGTAGGCTCAGCGCGCATATAAAGTAAAGCCCCGTTTTAACTGAGCCCCATGGACGTGCCTGCGTGGCCTACGGGTAGCAGGAATTCTAGGGGACTGGCCCGTTGATTCTGACATTACTCGCCAGTATAAAAGAAAAGGCCCGAGTTGGCAGCTCCTGTAACGCTACGTCCAGCCAGTGCGCGGCCATGTCAGCTGCCTGCTACGGCCTGCCAGTGCCATTCTTGGGATTTTTTCACTGACAATGGGTGCGTTCCAATACCCCCTCGTAGACGTCTACTTAGACGGCTACGCGAGCAGCCGCCATCTTGGGACGCGTTCCAATTCTCGCGAAGCAGTCTCGCAGTCTTTGCTGTCTAAACATGGCGGACAGAACTCGGTTCGCGCTGAGTGAGTCGTGCGTGCGGTGATTGCAGTAGCTGTACGGTGGTCGTGCTCTTTGCGAACGCTGGAGTATGCATATGAACGATCTTTCAAACGTGAGTTGTTACGTCAATGTATGCACTAGCTAGAGGCTAACTTAGCTGTCCTTATGGTCGTGAGATTCATAGCACTGCAGATTCTTGTACCGCGCTCTGAGAGGAAAGCATGCGTTGGATGCTGTTGGTCTTCTTTTTTTAACTTGACGACGAGTTTCTTCAGTCTTGATGTTATCGACGAACTTGTCGCTTTCTGGGCACCTCGCCGGGAGTCAGGACGGCTGCTGTACGGCGCACGTGTGTGTTTCTATCTTGCTGTAGTAACCGTGTCAAACTTTTCCTCGGATTTTCAGTTAATCTGGGAAGAACGAACTCGCCTGACGATGCCGACTTGTGGTGCATTGATTTTTTTGTGCCTGTACATTATTAAAACGAGTTGTCTTTGGTTTCCTTGTCCAGTGACTACAACAGGTGTAACGGCATGAATTTTTTCGTTTGCTGTAGCCGTTTATTACCTTTCGTCTGTAATCCCCTCAAGTTTACGGCATTTTGCATGTTTTCATTATTACAGCTGTGTGAATGAGACATCTGAGAAGCATGTACACTTCAGCATCAGTAATAAAAAAAATGAAAAACGGACTAACGTTATCTTCCGTCAGTTCGTGAGCGGGCTCATTGTGTGAGAAGTCGGTCTGTTACAAGTTAACCTATTAATAGTTTATCTACGTTGTGGCGATTACACATGTAATATTGTTGCCGCAAAAAATCGGCAAACCGTTAAAAACGTGATTTTCACCTGTATTGTCGTAAACCTTTGAAGAAAACAGCGTTATAATAATTATTCAAACGTTTTAGTTCAACCTTTATGCCGCGAGGTGATGCCAGGCGTAGACAGGTAGACGCGTACCCAATACGCGAACCTGTAGACGTCTACGTAGACGTCTATGAAGCAGTCTTGCTAGACGTCTAAGAATTGGAACGCACCCAATGTCAACGCGACGCCAGAGTTTCGATGCACGGGGCCTTAACCGCTATCGCGTCAGAACATGCATTCACGCATTTTGCTGACTATGGAGCTCACTATAAAATGCCCTTCGTCATTTGCTAATTAATTCAGGAGGCAAAATGGTTGAGGGAAGACATGCATAATTTTCCGGGAAGGCGCAGCCCGCATGATAAGAAAGTGGCGCTACTCTTCTATGTCATAGCTGTCCGCGCATATTTCAAGAGGATACTCTTACCCTGTATGCTGCTTCGAGGAGAATCACTTGTATCAAAGGACGCCTGTTCGGCCAAGGGTCGGTCTGAAGCAGAGGAGATGTCGAATGTCAAATACTCACGGCAGTGTTATTCTAAACTTCTTTAAGTACATGTAGTTTAGGGTTGGCGTGCCGCGCCATAGACTAGAGAATAAATCAGCGTTCACATGATGTTACTCTCCAGCAATATTATCAGGGCCCTTCTTAATGTAGTTATCAACCGTACAACCTATGCATTTAAACGTGCCCATTGCATACACGGGCGCGTCGACAGTTAAATCGAGGCTGTAAATTCATCCTACAGCCATGCATCTCAATGCAGCTCAGGCTTCAGTAGATATTCCAAAAATTAATATATGTTTTGGACAATGCGGGAAGGTGGAGTAGATGGAAGGCACGCCATCTTAGGCATCCCTGAAGACATATCATGAGTTTCAAAGAATAAGACAAGCTGCCGGGCTAGGTGCCGGGCGCTGTCAATCATGAATCATGTTTCAAATAAGCCTGCCACTAATTATTACAGATTATTAAACTATTATTAAGCCACAAAACAGGGGAATAATTTGAACAGTAAGCTGGTTAACTAATTTACGATAATTTACTTTTTAACTATTACATTTATGTACCTAGAGTTGTCTAGCCTTTCTAGCATTCCAGAAAAGTTAAACGTCTTGAAAATGCTTGGCTGGCATTGAGTAATAGCTATATCAGCTTATAGGATTTCAAAAACACGATTACCCTCGGCGCTGTGGCCAGAAAAATTTTGTTTATCTCGCGCCAGTACACGCGCGCTTTCAAAAAGCCTGCGCTGCAAGCATCGTCGTCAGCCTATGATGCAAGTGCCACGTCACCTTCTGCTCCCGCGTGCGCTGCGCTGATTGCCAATGCTTGCTTCTCCCGCCCACGTGACACAGGGAAGGCCCGATTGAACTAGCGCCATTGATTTATTATACTGGTTAGATTGATGGTGCCAGGCCGCTGTCTAGAGCCCGGGTTTTTCAAAAGCACGCGGTCTTTGGTGCGAAATTGGCAAATTTTCGGGAGCCGCAGCTCTTAGGGTAATCGCATTTTTTAAAATTCCATAGAATGATATCACTGCTACAGTTTTACTCGTGGACTGCTAAAGATCTCTAATGTGTCTAATAAAAAACAAACATAGTAATATATGTTAGCACTGGTCGAAAACAAAAACATAATATCGTTATGACGCTTCAGTGGTTTTAACAAGGCATACTTTAGTAAACTAGAAGTATATGCCCACCACGTTGGGCGATCGCTGGAAGCCTCGGAACCCGCGCGCGATGCACTCAGCCAGGAGGTTCCATCGGGACCTTGTCGCTTCATCCATTTGGGAACTGAAGCCGCCCCTTCGATAAAAGGCCAGTCCTGCGCAAGCATCACTGAATGTTGGCGCTAATAATACACTGCATTTTAACTTTAGTGGGCGTAATCTTGAATACATTGTGCTTTCTGGACACCGGGCATCGAAACGTCGCACGTGTTGAGCACTGGAAACACTGGTGGTAATGGGTTTTCCGCAGCAACATAATTGAAGAACAGCTGCTCTATTCCATTCTCTTGAACGTAGTAATGCCTCATTTGACTCCTAAGAGAGAGGACTGCATTGAGGAGATACAGAAAATCTCGTGTTGTACCTGATAACATGAGTGCACGATTAGGCTATCCGTGACGTCATTGATCGCGAATGACAATCAGGCGTTGCACTTCCATTAGGCTGTCACGCTCTGAACAGGAAGCGAAATTCCATTATATGCTCATGGTTAATACCGGTGCTACATGACCATGCAGGGGAATGTGATTGTTGGGACATATAGTACAGCAGTATTGGACACAGCATACTGAGGACCCGCCGCAGTGGCTCAGTGACCAGGACAATCGACTGATCATATCGGAGAAACTGGTATGATAAAGCCTGATGCGGCCGATTCCCGTGGAGGCTAAAAGTAAGGCGCCCTAGTATTTTTCAAGAGCAGTGCACGATAATTAAGGAACCCGAAGTGGTCGAAATCTCCGAATGCCATCGAGCAGAAATAGTGAGCATTTGTCTGCACCACCTGCGCTGGATCAACTCGGCTGTATGTAGGTTTTCTGGCTGGCTATTCGTCTATCTTGGCTCGCACCTTCATGAAGAAATGCAGGCAGGAGGCTTTCGAGGACTGCTTTCCCGAAGGTGCCAATGTGCATGAAGCTGGGACAAAGTATACAGTTGCTTTGTTATTATGATTGAAATAAGAGAACAATAGGAAACTGTTAATGAAGAAGGCTGTTATTTGTTTCCTTTCTAAACCTTTTATGCCGCTTGTGCCATCCAATAGCCGTTATTATTTATGAGGTTATGAGCAAATTCTGTCTGTTTTCGTGTTTTCGAACAGCAGAGTTTCTTCATGTTCTTAATTTTAATTTTCTGCTCCAAAGAGTCGTTTCCTGTTGACACATGTATTCACAAGGTAAGCTTCAACGAACACCTTGGCCTCCTACTGAGTTTTGTGCTTACGTTTATCCCTGGTTGTTCGTTATGCTAAGATAAGCGTTTACTTCACACAAAGAAAGAATACGCAATTACTTGAAATTTTCGTGCTCCTACACCCACCGAGTGCAATTTATAACAGAATGGACTTGGGTTCAATTCTTTGTGCAGCTTTTAATTTTCAAAATCCTCAGTTCTTATAATTCCTAGGCCGATTCCAGTGGTTGCATGAAAGGTCAGTATCGGCACAAATGTTTGAAACACAGGCACTGGCTAAAATATTTAAAAACCGCTTGCTGAAAAGGTGTGAAATAATGTCAAAAATGTGGTACACAACGAAAGCCTGCGTCAGCTTACCTTTCTTCGCCAACGAATGCAGAATTAACAAGGTGTACCGGAAAGTCTGGAAGAGTAGAATAAAGAAAGAATTCTTATTTTTTTACTTCACTCTCAAGGGGTACTCCTTTTAGTATTTGCGTTTGCACGTCGTTGAACGTTTCAAAACTTGAGTTTAAGCCTCGTGATGGAAAATATTATATGGCCAGTACAGTTCCCGTGTAAATGGAGCTTGCAGTTAATGAGTGTTTCAGTTGGGTTTCAGAGATAGTTATAACCGGATAAAGTTTGCCATTACTAGTAATCATGTGTAACTTTTCTTCCTTCGTTTTAATAACTATTTACGCCAGCTGACCAAACTTGAGTCATCATATTCTCTTTGGCAGCCTGGTAGGCACGTAATAAACATTTCCGCTTACACTTTAGTTACTGTTAACGCGGGAAAATGTTTTGTTTTGTGATGTTTTATTTGCGCCAGTGACGTCGATGATCACGAGCAGATTTATGGACAACGCAGTCGCGCACGCATGCCTTGCATGGAAAACAAGCCCTTTGTTCGCGGTGCATCTCGTGTCTCGATTGCCTGCCTCGCACGCCGCGTCCTTATAACCTATTTACCGCAAGACTTGGTGCTCAAACGACGCTAGAATAATTGGGTTGCATTTTACAAGTGTGCGTCTTCTCGCTGTAACTAAATCAACACCTATTTGACTAAGGAAGAAAGCGAAGAAAGCTTACACAAAACATTTGAGTCGTAAGCCAATGCACCTTTGGTAGTAAACGTAACGTCTCTCCACCTGAAAAATTACGCACAGTAATGAAAGATATCTGTAGATGTAGCCAGCTCAGCTTGAAGAAGCACATCTTTCCCCCCTTCATTTCAATCCTTTCAGAAAGGAGGAGCATTTGATTCCTCGCATATACACAATTGATTTTTGAAAACCGTATGCCCTATAG
This sequence comes from Amblyomma maculatum, assembly GCA_023969395.1. Lineage (NCBI taxonomy): Eukaryota > Metazoa > Arthropoda > Arachnida > Ixodida > Ixodidae > Amblyomma > Amblyomma maculatum. The sequence continues at coordinate 15,577 of JAJIZL010034963.1, forward strand.
GGAGATGAGAAAACCAGTCGGGAATTCTTATAGTGGAGATTAATTTCATGGTATGTCCTCGAGTGGTCCCTGACACCGCGGAACGGTGGCGGGCCGCCTACCTCCCGGTTCAGTACTCGGGCGCAAATTTGTGAGGACCTATTCCTCGGGTGTCCGCAAAGCGCAGGATCCGAGGTATTCTGGATGAGATGAAGCAGCAATGCTGAAAGCACGGAATGGTGTCTTGTGAATTCTTAATTTTTAAGAATTTGGAATGGCTGCTTTAGAGTTCGAGATTATGCACTCCGCGTTTGTAAAGTTGATAGTTAGGTCAGTGGCTGCCTCTCTAACCACTGCAGGGTTTATAACTGAGTTCCGAATTAGAGTGGAGTATGGAATATCGTTAGGTTAGCACAATGGCAGCATGTGTAGAGGTCGAGGCATATTCCGCAGCATTGAAATATGCAATTTTTGGATGACCTTGAAAAATACTTATGAAAGGATTTTGCTCAGCCTGTTTAACGCGCTGTTAGTCGTGGAGTTCTCCGGGTAATTTCACCTACATGAGCATTAACTCAGAGATTCAAATAAAGCTTACCACATATGTTCTGAATATCAAATACATGATCGTTGCGAAACACGTATTTATAGGCAGACAAAAGGGAAGTGGTCTGAAAACGTTTGAAACAAGCGGGGTATATGAACCATCTGTTCCCAAAACATGGTGGTCAAGAGTAAAGCGAGGGGAAGAAGATGGCTGTACAATATCAAAGAAGGCCTGAAGAGGTTGATGGGGAGTCCCAGTTCGCAAGACATTTTCAAAGCAGGGCCCGCGTGTCATGTCCTTACCGTCATAAGCCACCACCATGTTTTGGGGTGGTGGCTTATTGAAAGAACAAGGGTTGAGTAGTCGTTCTCCCCCTCAAACCTTGTTCGGTTTAAACAAAACATGGTGGTGGCTTATTGCGACAGAGAAACTATACGCTGGCAATGTTCTCTGCTCCCTGGTGCCTCGCTATTTGTTAGTGCCACACTTTAATCACAGCATTACTAGCTTTGTACTCAATTCCTATTTCAGTTAACTTCCTACAATTCTAGCAGTGCTTTTCTGTCTCAGTCCTATATAAACGGTGGAAGGCGACCACTTCTCGTTCTTTGGAGACGCTACGATACTCACCCCGGCTGCTCTTTCATAATTTTAAGTTCAATATGCGACACCATTGTGAGAGCGATCGTTATTAGACTGTATTTGTCGGGCTCTTGCATGACGGGAATCTGGAAGAAAGAGGAGTTCAGTGCGAAACTTTAACGTCATTACACGCAAAGTCGGTGATATCGCACTGGTATACTCACATATTTATACAAGCTGGCACATTCTAAATTACTGGAACAGCTTTTTTCAATTTCACCGATGTTAATGCGGAGGTCGGACATCTGTAAAATGTAGTAGAGAGTATTTGGAATTAATGAATTGGAAAAATGGCGGTTAACTGTGTGGCATGCTGTAGTTGTACGTCAATGCTTCTACCAATCACAACCAGGTGTTTCAACGATCGCTTTCAAAATTTCTTTGCATGACGTTCGAGACAGGAAGGCATATTTAGGAATGAGCCCTTGATCACAGTGAAAGTAATTAGCACTAAAATGGTTCCAATTGCAAAGATAATTAACAAAATTGTTAGTGTAGAATTACCAAGGTTGGGTGCTTATTCCCAAAGGAGAACTAAAAGCAGTGGACAAGGCTATGCTGTATTCTTAAAATGAAGAAAAACTGAATATTTTAGATCCTTGAATCCCAGACGAATACTTTGGATTTATATTTTCGAACTAAACGGAAGTTCAGCGCTTAGGTAATAAGGAAGCTCAGTGAAAACATTTTGTTCGCTGATGACGGAATGCACAAAATACGACATCTAACTCCGCGTGCTTTTTCGCCGCGTCACGAAGACTGTTTTGCTCCGCCGATTGCTGAAGGGAAAACGACATGCATTGACAACTGTATGGTGGTTATTCTTTGGAGACACAGAACAAGAGAAAGAGTATGATACGACATTCTAGAGCAAAGAGTTCCACAGTATTCCCCACAAACACGTCTGCGACGAACGTCCGGTTTCCATCGAGCTTTCTCCTCGCTACCCAGAGCTTACCAAGGCTTGGGCCTCCAAATCTTTCCCAACGACCTTCACGACTGGGGGATGGATACTGCCTTGTAGGTATGACCCAAATTGAAGGGGTCCTCGTGACGATCTCGGCTCAGGGTTTGCGAAAGCACCTTCCTTCATTTGCTGATCCCACAAACCCTTACCATCGTCGTCCGGTAGCCGTAACATCAGCTGCTAGAGTGCGCTGGCCTTGCCAAGTTCTCAGTTTTGACGGCTTCCTGGTCTTCCTTAGCGCTCAGTTTAGGTTTTGTGAGAAAAAAAGGCGACGGAATTCATCGCGCTGGAGCGATGTAGGGAATTAGTTTTCTTGGTTTCAAAAATGGAATTGACACGGCCTTGTCCACAGTCTCGAACTGCTTTTAGCCACTGCCAACATAACTTGGTTATTTAATAGGTTAAGTGAAAGCCTTTCGATAATTATCTATATAATTAGAAGAGGGTTTTGTAGTAAAGTACATTCACCGCCGCTGAGAGCTCTTTAATATATTTTTTTTCTGTGGGATTCGGTCGCTTGACTACTTACCCGGGAGATCTAACCTTGTGTTAGGCGCATGAGAGCCACAGTAACTTATGTGCCACAATACCCCATATCGTCCGACTACTTTGCGTTGTCAGTGCAAGTTCTAGAATCTTAGCTGGTCGAAATTATGCGGAGTGCTCCACTAGGGCCTCCCCATAGCCTGTGGAGACGTTAAATTCCCTAAATATGCATATATCGATTTCACTGTCTATATTTAGGAGTTTTGGAGACTGTTCATTCAAATACCGGCTACATAATAACGCGAAAGTCTTTATAATGGCTCATGACTCGCCAGGTGTCCAACCGTGCGTCCGTGAGAACTACCGCACTTCGCGAGATTCTTCCACTTGTCAATCATCCTGATGACGTCACAAGAAAAATAAAAATCCTGCCTACACCGGGAATTGAACCTCCATTTCTAGAACCCCGATCGGAAAGCTTCAACCAAATTGACCAATCCCTTTTTTTTTCTTTATTGCCTGTTTTGAGTTCACATCAATTCAAAAAGGATCCACAATAATGGTAAAACTCGCTCTCGCCAAAGCATTCGATCGCGTTTCGCACGATGCCTTGTTCGAAGTATTGGCACACTCAAACATAGGGCGAGTGATTGAGGAAGGTGTTCGAATGGTGTATGCGAACTGCACGACACGGATAATTGTGAATGGAGAGCTCACTGACAGCATTCATGTGCTGTCGTCAGTGAGGCAAGGCTGCTCCCTGTCACCCCTGCTGTTTGCGGCCTACCTCGAGCCTCTCTGCCGGTCTATCATAAACAATGAACGTATAACTGGTTTTGTGCTACAGTCAGCACAGGTCAAAATGCTGGCATATGCAGATGACATCGCTGTATTCTGTTCAAGCAGAGAAAGCATTCAAGAAGTTACTGTCCTTGTTGAAAAATTCTGCCGACAGACAGGCTGTGAAGTAAATTGGGAAAAAAGTGCCGGTTTCTGGCATGGAGACTGGGATGTTACGCCTGAATACTTTTCTCGTTTGCAATGGTCAAAATTGCCGACCCAGTATTTAGGCTTGCCGCTTGAATCGTACCAAGATCCCACCCCTTTCTGGGCTGGCCAAGCAGAGAGAGCGAGAGAGAAAGCTGATTCATGGCAGGGCAAGCCGTTGTCAATGTTCTCACGCGCTTATGTGTGCAATGTTTTCCTCGTGGCAAAGATATGGTACGTAATGAATGTGCTTTCGGCGACGCGTGTTAGCATTAAAAAAATTCATCGTGTCTTTGCCGTTTTCATGTGGGCATCAACATGGGAAAAGTGCAGCAGAACCAACTTCTTTCTTCCTGTTAAGGCGGGGGGCTTGGGCCTTGTGCATCTCTTTTTGCGACAGGTTGTCTCGCGTTTTTTTTCCTTCGTGATCAAAACGACAAATTCTTGAGGACGGTCATGCAAGTACGACTGTGTAAAATGCTTCCAGAATACGTTGTCTGTTCTGGTGAGAATATGAGTGGCGCTTTAAAAGGGTACATGCGCAAAGTTGTATTGTCTTTCAAAATGTTGCATGCGCGTTTTTCAATGGAATACTTGAGCAAAGTGTGTAAGAAGAAGCTGTACAAAGATCTTCTGGATGTGACGATACCGTTGCCGATTTACCGTGCACCACACCGTGGAGGCCCCGGACAGGATGTCTTAAAGCGTGTGAAAAAGATGCCAGTTAGGCCTTCAGTTAAAACGTTCTTTAAACTACATTCCAACACATTACCTGTTAAAACCTGGTTACATGAAAGAGGCTTATTCTTTCCCTGGACAAAAGACTGTCTCCTTTGCAAAAAACCAGAGACAATCGAGCACGTATTTCTGGATTGCTGGGACCCAGTCTTTCACTGGGATGTTCTCCAGAGAACACTAAAGAAAGACCTTCCGTTAGATCCGTATGGCATACGGTTCCTTCCAGTCGAGAGTGAGGGTATTCCTTTGGATTTAGTCATGGTCTTATGCCTCCACAGCCTGTGGAAAACAAGGATGCAAGTGCAACATGCAGATGTCAACACGCGTTCTGTACGCGAGAACTTTATCGAGAGTGTGCTGCTCCTTAGAGAAACGTACCGGGTGCTTTCTGATCCACCTGACTGGATCAGTGTGCTCGATGAACTGGCTGTCCTCAAGAAATTTTAAACCTTTCGTGACAGCCGAAGTCTGGTTGTTGCGAATTTTACCAAATTGACCAATCCCGGGTTCGTGAAACGCGCATCATAATTGTCTATGTCTACCGTGAGGATAATAGCAGCGGGATTCCGCGAGTGGCAGATACTGTGCCTTTCCTTTCGTGTAAACCGATTATAGAACGTCGGTGAACTTTGATGCGTTCAACGGAACGCTGGTTGCGTTCGGCAAGGGGCGCGCGATGTACCGCGTGCAGCAGTAGCTCTCAGGCTTTCGTGTTTCTCCACTGCAGATTCTGCAGTGCTCTAGAATTTTTTTAGACGCACCCGTCAACAATCTGAAGGCTGCTCAAGCTAGTTTCGAGCCGTTTAGTGAAAATGTATCAATGTACACGCAGGTGGCCAGCCGGAACTAAAAGATTGACTGGAAATTGTGGGTGGCAGCACGGCTGGGTGAGAGGAAAAAGCATAAAAGAAGGCAAGAGAGTTTGCAAACAGATGCGCCTAATTTCCATCCCCCTCATTCACGAGCAAACTATGCTCATGCGGTCGGAGTAGACTGCATTCTCTTTAATGCTTCAATCAATACACGGTTTCGTTTTTTTCTATTATTTATTGATCCAAAGCGTGATACCGGTACAAAAAATCTGTGCTCATTATTGCAATTATATTCATGGGCGCACAACACAGAGTTTTGTACCCGTGTCTATGCATGTAACTTAATAAGCATACAGATAAAAATATAGAAGTAGCGCACATTCCAGGAAATAAAATTGAGCTTTTCGTGGTTAACTTGATAAAGCGATAAATGGATAATGATCAGTCATTTGAGACGCAGTTTCAGCTATTGCTCAACTTGGTTTTCGCAATACCCGAAATGATCTAATGTGCTGCGCTGCTCTCGCTAATATGTCATGCTGACATCACAGAACCACTCACCTTTTTCTGCATCATCTCGTATGTTTGAGGTGAATCGAGACCTTTACGAAAGATCTCCAGCATGGAGGATAAGTAGACACTTTTTATATCATTTACCGTCTGTAAAAAAACAGCAACTGTAACGTGAACAGTGCAAACTGAGAACACGAGTGACCAACGAAAAAAAAAAAAAAACAGCGCGAATGCAACCTAACCAACGAAACACGAGTGGTCAATGCGGAAATATCTCGCGCATAGGAAATGTGCACATGTTCATGTCGTACAAATGACATTGGGCCTCCTGTTAGTACTCATAACGGCCGGATTTTCACTTCTCCCTTGAATGCTCTTATACTTTTTTCTTCTGAAGTGCAATTTTCGAATAAGCCCTGAATAAGGGCTGAATTATATCGGCGGTAGTTTATATTCGGACGTGTTATTACTGTTCGTCTCAGTAGACTTTTTCGGCAAAGTTTGCCAGAACTTTTCTCATGAGTGATGCTTGCTATCGCTGCAGAACTTATCATTTATATTTTTCATACCTCTTGTCGTCATTTAAATCAATCTTCTCTATGCAGCTTAAA
>JAJIZL010034964.1:4615-56148 GCA_023969395.1 Amblyomma maculatum
ATAATAATAATAATAATAATAATAATAATAATAATAATAATAATAATGATGATGATGATGATGATGATGATGATGATGATGATGATAATTATGATAATAATAATAATAATAATTGATTCACAAGAAGGAAAAGACGCAGTGTCTGTCACACTTGTTTCTGTGGACACCTGACCCGGGTCGTAAGGGACGGGAGGAGAGTGGAAGGGAAAGTGATTAGAAAAAAATAGGAGCCGTAGTAGAGGGCTACGGAATAATTTCGACCACCTGGGGATCTTTAACGTACGCTGACATCGCATAGTGCATGTGGAAAAACGCAGAAAAACGCAAGAGCAGTTTTTTGTAACACCGATCTGCTCAAAGCCTAATATTATTGATATTATTAAAATGTATGATTCCGTTTCGAATATGTTTAGACTGTCTATTACTCATTAATTTGTAGCAGTTAAGAACCTATTTAAACTCTAGTTCTCTTGAAATTAAGACTCTATTGGTATTCCAAATCTGTTTGTCATGACTTCTCTCACTCATTTTTGCTTAGTTTTTCTGAGTAATTTTCGTTTTTGTTAAGCATTACGTTTTTCTCAGGCATCCATAGTCATTTTTCACTTTCTCTTAGTCAGACTCTTAGTTTCTCCAACAATTCGAGGGAACGATTTCTTCCTGTCCACCTGCAACATGCCGCGTTAAGGTTGCGTACAGACTACCACGCCGGACAGTTTTCAAGTTTATGGTGCTCTGAATGCTGTCTCGATTGGATTAAAATCTTTCACCCCACTCATTCTCTGCGCTCTTTATGCAAAAACGAAGATCAAAAATGAAAAACATTGAAACTAATAAAGCTTGCAAACCCATTGGGGGGCGTCGACAGCATGCATTTATTTCAGCGCATCTGCTTCGTCTTCTTATGCGTGCGGATTGAAATAGTTACCGACATGCAAGTACCGGCTGAAATTGAGAAACAACCAACAATGAAAGAGCTTTCCCGCAAAATACAAAATCATCAATTGTGGTAAATGAAAATAACGAAATGGGCCGGGCAGAAACTAACACGCGTTACGAGTTAGAAAGCTTGGTCTATCATTCAAACCAAAAGCCAAGTGCGGTGGCTCGTGTTTTTGCGCAGTTATGGAGCTCGTTAAACTGGAGCAAACACTAGTCTTCTTTTCAACAGTGAGGCTCTTCACGACTCCAGATTTTCGCCTTCGGGACTGAGCGCGTCTTTTATCCCCTTTATGGTGTGAGCCGTTACGCGGAGTCCATATTGAACCATGGCGTGGTTGAAGGCCGGCTATGTACACCGATCGAAGCAGCCAGCAATGGATAACAGAACGGAGGTGGGAGGTGATAAGTAAAAAAAAAGTACGGAGTAAGGGGGCGGAGACATCGGACGCTGTCAAGGTCTCACAGGCAGCGAGATAGAATGTAGAAGGAGAGGGAAAAGATGGGTGTACGGGTTTTCCACCATTTCACTTTCACTTCCAATATCCGGTTTAAGGGCGGGAGGCGGGGGGGGGGGGGTGGAGGTGCGGTGTGTGTCTGTCTTCTTAAGTGAAATTATCGCTGATACAGAGATTTAAAATTTACTGCCCTTTCTCACGCCTGCATTTTTGTCTTCATCTATTCATCATCTAGGCGAGCAGCTCTATAGCTCGAAAACACAAGTTTTTAGCCAGATGGAGCTCAGCCAAGAGTATCTCTTCGGGTGGCTGGGAACATAAAGTAATAAACCAAAAAACCGGCATTCTTGGATCACGCAACCTTTGCCCTTATATAGAGCTATCAGTAGTAAAGGCCATTCGAAGTAAATTTTACGGGGCTCAACGCTAGAGTACAGCAAGACGAAGTCCCGCTCGATACAGAGCCAGAAGGCTATAGGTAGCGCTGCAAGGCCGAAGTCCTGAGACCGATGAAAGATTTCTGCCGCGAAAGCGTCGCTGCCGATGAAATTTACAGGCTGGATCTACGGCTTTTGTAACTCTCGTCTGGGATGAAGTTCGAGTTATGAGGGCCGCGTTAGAACGAGACAATAAGAAGCTCCAGTGCGAAACACTTCCGCTTCTAAAGGCCAACCGCGGATTCACTCTAATTAACGAAGACTTTAGCTAGAGTAGATAATATTTTGCGCTCTCCTGTAAAACGCTCTGTATCAGCAAGTTGATTAGGCTGAAATGATAAGGCTTTGCTATCAATTGAAGCTATTTGTGCGGGTGCTACAAACTGTACAAGTCTTTCTTTTTTGATGAAATTTTTTATGCTCCCCTGCCTCGGGGTTCATTTTAGTGTACTTAGATGCAAGCATACAAGGCTGTGAAGAAAAAACAGCAATCTACTATCAGTGCAGACCTAACCTGAATCAGACCTCTACGTTTCAACTTTCGGAGCCACTTACATCCTTCTGCGCTGAGCTCGTGGCAGTTCAGGAGGCGCTCTGAACTGAAGGAGGCGCATGGACTTAACCATGCTCCTTGCAACCAGCGTTTTCATCCGCACTGAGGCACTTCAAGCAGTTCGTTCGCTCTGAGTGTCAGCCGTTGCACAAAAATATGTCAGGACTTTCACCAGCTTACGGCACATCCCGCAGTTAGTACGTATTGAGTGGGTCCCACGGGACCTTCTGCCTTCCCAAATTCAAGCAGATTTAGCGACCCACCTCGTAAGCCAAGGATCATCAATACCACGGCTCCTTGCAGTGGACGACGCTACTCTCCTTCTATCAAGAAATGAACACCTTCGGCGCCACACCCGTGTTCTTATCCTTCCGTGTGCTATATCCCTCCCTCATGGTCTCACCCGTGCAGAGGAGGTTGCGCTTAGGAGGATCCGGGTGTGTTGCCCTCACACCAGCTGTCACTTGGACGTGGTCTCACATCCAACACTTCCAGGGCGTCCAATATGTAAAAACGAAAATGTTGAAGCCGACATTCACCACTGGCTGTGGATCGACCCGGCACTGAAAACGACATGAATCCTGCACCTGACGATAGCTGGCCATTCAGCAAGCAATCCTGCCTCGTATATCGCCCGGACGCAGGGACCAAATCATTGCTCACTCCTGGACTTCATAAAATCAACCAACCTTTTTCCATTCATTTAATCATCCCCTCATTTTTCATTTCATACCCTAATGATACCTTGAGGCAATAAATATGGTTACAAAAAAATAGTTTTTTTTTTACAGCACTAAGAGATCAATGAAAAAAAAGAACCACGACAACTCATCGCGGTTTTCTGACGAGCAGTGTGAACTTTATCATCAGGAAGTGAACACATATAATAACTAGACACAAACGAGTTAGGAAACAATTATTACATTTGAAGTGACACAAACATTGCCGGTGCTAAATGCCTACCGATTGATTTTCAAGGTGGGGGAGATCCATCGACATCGAGAGGTAGAGTTTGGGTTTTTTCGTGTTTTCAAACTTAAATAGAGCGCTCACACTCTGCCCTCGATGAGATGTAGCAATAGAAATCGCACTTCCTGCGCGTGAATTGGCGTAAGCTTGATTCTAAGGGTGCCTGTATAAGGGTCGCAAAGCAACTATTTACTGCGTTCACTCTCTCAAGTTCAACTGTTGCATAATACTTGTGCTTGCATTATTTGATTCATAATCAAAATAAGGGCTTGAAAAAGAAACCTTGAGAAGGCACATAGAGACGCAGCTCTAGTGTTGAACTTTCTCGGCATTGTTTCAAACTACGCAACTATCCGGGGAGAAAAAAGCTCCTTCTCAATCACGTCTGCTTTTGATGAACAAAATAAAAGAAAATAGCAGGGTGGGTCAGAATCCGAAGACCTTAACGCGCTGTGCATTCCAGATGAGATCCGCAGCCGCTGCCTCCGTAGTACCAGTTCAAGCGAGAAAAATAATACAATTAGAACAAAGGGGGTTTCTTGAACCAGTGCAGGCTTTTTCATCTTATTCTTCTACTGATGGTGCAGAACGTGAACCGCTCTCCCATTTTCCCACCCACCAAGTGAAACTGAATTTCGTCTCGTGCAACGTGAGGAGGAAGCGCAATAGCTATGGTGGCTTCCCCCCCATTTTTTATTTTTCTCTTCCGTAGCTACTTCCACAGTTCTTTTTGTACCCATCAATTTTAAGATCACTGTGTTTAAATCTAGGATGTGAGGAAAAAACGGGGCCACTGTGGCTGGACATCGTGACCCGCGCAAATGCAGACACGGCCACGTTGTTTTGGCTGAACGGCGAACGCCATGAAAGAAGATGTTGTTGAAGGACTGTGGAAGTAGATAAAAGAGGAAGGGAAGGAGTCCTTTTTTATTTTTTTTCCGGAGAAAGCAACCGGCTTGAGCTCACTGTACCACCTAGTGCCGTTGGGATCATGATTCAAATGCTGTATACCCGATCATGCTTGTATGATCGTGGCCTTTATTCTGGAAGGAAAATGCAGAAATGTTTGGAAGTAACAACAGTGCTTCCTAGCTTGATATTACGATTGCAGTCCGTGTTTACGCTACGCCCTCCAGTCATTAATTTCATAGAATTTTGGTCGTTTATGTATTGCTTGCCATTCTTGGTCGCTCTGCACAACGTCTTTTTTTCTTTTTGTTAATTTAACAGGATGCAGTAATTCAGAATGTAGCGTTGCCAAGTTTGCACTCCGTTTTGATATTGGATTATTGGTGTCACTTTTAAAATTGCAAAGAGCCCACCTGAAATAACTTGATTTGAAACCGTAGGGAACAGGAAAGCGACACCAACAAAGAGCAGACGTAGTTAACGGATACACGTCAAATCGCGTCTAAATCTGTTAGACTAATCTTTTAGTGACTATTCAGCAGAATTTGGTAGCTCTTTGCCGTAAGCATCTAATTACGCTTCTGATAAACACGATTTCATGATGAAAGAATTTTCTTTTATTACTGCGTTTGTAAGTACGAGCCGATAAGGCGACAGGTTTGCGCAAACCATCTTGACCGCGCCATATATATTATATTTAACTGGTTCATTGTAGTGAAAACTAAGTTCTAAAATGATGCATGGGGGAAAACTGGTACGCATGAGTGAGTGCTTCAGCGTTTCAGAGATAAACGGTATTGATCTGGCCGTTCCTCATTTGAGAAGCGTTCCCTACAGCTTTCGGGCTTTCAATAGCCACGCAGAGACACGGAAACAACTAATAATCAGGAGCTCGAATTTCATTTTCCTTTTTTTTTTTTGTCCTAGTGTTTCTTCAGCGATCGTTACAATTGCTTATCTGGCCCCTCAGACATATAGGCTACAAAAAAGGAATTGTCATCGGGGGACTAAGTGGATGGACGTGTTCACCAAGAAAGAACATAAGACCTTTTCGGTGCAAATCAAGCATGACTTCGAGTAAGGCCAATCTAGTTGCCGGTCACGTTAATTAAGCGCTCATTCACCCTTAGATGACGCTCCTACTTTCCGTTTATTGTCTGGCCCACATATAGGGCCAGCCAAACTTGGTGCAGGGGCTTGAGCATTTGGAGCTTCAAACTATCTTTTCCGTAGTCAATCATTCGATGCTATCTCATTGATTGCACCTTTCCCTCAATATTTTCGATAACCCTCTTCAAGAAAACGAGAAACGCTGCGTTCGTCGCTGTCTCCTTCCACGCATCTAGAGCTTTGTCGCAACCACGATTTCAAGATACGCTCGTTTAGGCAGGGTAAATTTACGCTGGTGACTTTGAACCCTTCGGAATGCTTTTATAGCGCCCTAGATTGTTAGTGGAATAGAGTCCAGGGTCATTGTACTGGAATGCAATATGTCTAAGATGTTTCGTCATGAAGATGGAACGTCGCCTTTACAAGAAGAAAATGGTTTGGCATGGCAGTGCCATCTTGAAGTAAAGTTTAGCAGAAGAGTATCATGCATGGGGAACAAAGTTACAAAAGAGCTTCTTTCTTTCAAAAATATAACTTATTTTTAGCCTTTGCTTTTTATCGACAATGGCTGACCCATATATTAAACATATGATGGGGCTATTACTTGCGTTTGCCGACAACTTCTATTCTAAGCATATCCTGTAGTTCTTTTGTCATTAGAGACAAATCAAATGGAGAAGAAAAGCAAAAATAAAGTATGCGCTTCCATATCGCTGGGTACAAAAACTTTACCTTACTACACAAACGAAACACCTTTTAAAAGCTCAACCTTTTTTCTACAAATTTATTCAAACTTTATAAACTGCCCACCGCTTCGAGAAAAACATTATGTCCGACAAAGTGGTGGCCGTCAGGTCATTTGTGCTGATCGTTCTAAAGCTTTCAAGGCTGTTTTCTTTTCAATATGGCGGCGGCACAAATGCGTCTCGTTAAAGCCTGTGTGAAGAGGGCTAACAATTTATAGTGAGGACAATTTTTACTCACATCCAAGCGCTACAAAAAGAGTTAAACATCCACACTGCTGACGGAATTCTGGTTAGATTGCTTTCACTAGACCGAACAAGGCTTGTCCTACTAGCGATTTTGCTTTACAAGAGGCGGATATGAAGCGACCGTGTTCTACAATACAGCGAGGTTTTCTTGGTTGAAATAAAAAGATAAAAATAGAACTGAAAAGCACCATTTGTCTCTGCTTTCTAAGAATAAAGTTGGACGTTCCTCAAAGGGCATTTCGCCTCCCGGGCTAGGGCTCAGAAATGAGGACAAGTTTTCTGAAGGAAGGTGAAGTTCTCGGAACTGCGTTTTAGGGCTAGGGGCGCTTCTCTCATGCTTTCCAAAAGGCGTCGTTTTTTTTTTTATTTGTCAATGTTTTGCGCACACGGGAGAAACACTTTTTTTTTTAGCTCTGCTGTGAATGTTCTAACTATTGAGTAATAATTTAATCCTCTTAAATTTTATTCTAGCCGAAACACTACATACCTGAAACGAATTTTACTTGAGCTACACATGCTTCCTTCACCCCTTCTCTTTGTAACCGGTACGTTTTTATAAGCAATTTAACGTGAGAAAGTCGTGGCGCTCTGATTTCTCGTGACAATCTTGGTTTTCCAGTGAATGCGAGAACAAATGTAAGTTTCTAAGTAACTGACTTTGGTAGTTGAACTTCAGAAATGTCCGCAGCTCCGTTTTCTGATACACTAATAACGTTATTCTAGGCTAAAATGACATTTGTAAACGGGCGGAAGTTTTTGTGAAAACAATCTACCCTGGCCCCAAAGCTTTGGAAAGTCAGTGGTTGCGTAACTCGCATCACTGGAACTGAATGTCAGGGACTGCCATACGAATTCCTTTTGAGTCCTCCGGCAATGAATCGCACATTGAATTCTAAATATCCCCTTCTGGCCGTTTCTTACCAAACCCGTAGCTTCCATCGAGCACAGCTTATCTCTATACATATCCAGGACCCGTATTCCGAGTTTGCGTCGTTATCGAAAGTGTCGCTATCTCCTCGACCTCGAGTCATCTGATTGGTGGAAACGCCGGAACATGATGTTGCCACCTCTTCCGGTTCCGTAGTGGCAACACCCGGTTCCGGTGTTTCCACCAATGAGATGACTCGAGGTCACGTGAGATAGCGACACTTCGATAACGACTCTAACTCGGAATACGGGCCCAAAACTTGTGAACAAGAACGTTCTTCTTTTAAACACTATGCTCAAGCGCAACGCACGTTGTACACTGAAAGGGAATGCGCCTAGCATAATCCACACCTCGGTAGTTTATTTCCTTTAATGAGTTTTAACGTAATAAGGCGGCCCAGGGTACGAGACGCCATACCTCAGTAATTTGGGCATACGCATGATTTGGAATATTACAGCGAGTTACATGATCTGCACTAGCCGAGAACTGAGGTTAGACACCTGTGAAGGCTGGCTGTTACTCTTCGCTATCGTATGCATGCGGCGCTGATATCAGTAGCCGGGAAAGTGACACGCTTTTCTCTTCACCAGGGAGGCAGATAATGAGCCATATCGCATATCCATCTTCCTTTCTTCGCTTTCGTAACCACTCACTCACGCAAAGCCCAACACTGCTTAGCGTCGGTGTGAATTAAGCCTAAAGCCTCATCGCTGCATTTCTTCATCGCTTGCTGTGAGGAAATGTGGACCGAAATATTAAATCAGGTGGTCCCTAAAGACGCCCTGTACACTCGTTTGTCCATGATAGCAAGCACAGTTTTGGCGCACAAAGCTCCTCGATGTAAAGCATGCTCTGAATAAGGGTGACACGTTCGATGCGCTTTACTGCAGAAAGATACCGCAAGCTATAGGTTTAAGATGAATCCTGCTTTAAGATGAATCCAATCCAACTTGCCCAGTTTTCTATACTCGTGAAGCTATAGGTCGTGGCATCGTTCCCTAGATGCGGCTCTATTTTCCCCGACCATTCTTCTTTCGTCACACGGGTCTGTACGCACCTCGTCTTAACTCAGTGCCAATATATTCAGCCTCGCAGCTGACTCTAGAGATTCCTATCTTCACTCGAGAACGGAGAAACACCCGCGTATGCTTGCAGCTCTAAGTTACAGCCACGAACAATGCATGGGAATTAATGGCCACTTCATTGCGAGGAATGGGAAGGCAATAGACAAGCGATATGCTGCTTCGGTTTCCATAGCAATTGCTTATTCAGGTAAAGCAAGAACTACATATCAACATTTCGTCAAAACCTTTAGGAGCCTACACTTGTCTCTATATAATGCCAGACGATTCACAATGCATGAAAAGCTGTTTTGAGTTTATCGAGCGAGCAATACCTGCCACCGTAGTGTGCAGCCAGGTTCAGAATCCAACGAACATAACGTCTGGATTGAGATAATTTCTTAATTACTTTTCAGGATATGTGTGCTTGTTTATTTTTATTTTGTTCTTGTGCATCCCCGAAAGTGTGCGATACCAGCACTCGAAGTGGCACTTTTCAATAGTATTTAGTTTATGTAGTTATCAAAACTGAAGAAACTAAGTGCAAAATTTTTTATCGAAATATGTTTATTATAGTTGTAATTATTATTACTTGTGTATTTAATACTACTACTTTCAAGAAAGCATAGTATAGAGAGATATATCTGCGCTACCCGTATTCTTTTCTTCAGGCCAAATTTTATAAAATCAAGCTTGGCACTCATGAACGCTTTCGGCCGTTCAGTATCGGATATATAAATAAATAATTGTTTCTTTGGTTTAAACATACGTTGACCTCTACTATGCTCTGCTGAGAAGCTGCTGAAAACATGTAGCAACTACAAATGCATAACTATTATAAGAAGGATATGAAGCATGGATGTCTGTATGCCTTTGCAGTGCAGCAGAAGTACGTAGCCTCCTCAGCAAGTTTTACCGATTCATTACTTGAAGCGGAATGGAATATTATACCCCAGACACACGGGCAAGTTTAGTGACTTTCACGAAGTGCACTTACATAGGAAGAGTGACACTTTCGGTGCTCGCTGTCACACGGCAAAATCAAGTGTCATTTTGAAATGACGGCAGTGCCGATGCGGATGCTGCAGCCCTATGTGGAAAGTAATTAGTTTTCACGAAAATACCTTAAAATTCAATTTTATTGCAAGCAGAATTACCCCAAGCTAATACACAGATTATTTGTGCATTTGAGTACATGGTTTTCACTAAAAAAGCATCGCGATGTCGCACGCGCTTTTCGCTAACATGCATGGTTACTGCTGTTTACATGCAAAACCAACCTCGCTTATGATATATAGTTACGCTACTAACTGCGGTTATTGTGAACGTAGCTTTGCGACTTTGATTTGCATCGTTAATAGAGAAAATGCCGGTAGCGCCTACGTATGGACCGGTGTTGGAGCGCGAAAAGTGCTCGAGTTGTATGATTCAGAGTAGCGTGCATTTTTCACACGAAATCATGTCTGACGGCGCTTCTATGCAGCCTAAATGTCCAGCTGCGCAGCACCCACGTACCGCAGCATATCATTACGTCTTCACAGCGTTTGCTTGGCGTGTAGTAGTAACACAGCGTCGAAAAAATGTCCAGTTTCCGCAGCATCACGAAAGTAGGCGAGAAGTTCGCAGCGTTCACAGCACCAAATGCTACTAGCTTTCCGCTGTATGCCTCCCGTGAGCGCCCGTGAACGGCAGAGCGCGCGGGGCAAGTAGCGCTTGGTTGTGCGCTTGGCCGTGCGGTCCTCCGTGCTCGTCGCTAGGCCTATAGTTTGTTTCGCATCGAAGTATCAGTGGGCGGCGTTTTCGTATGGCCAGCTTAATAGGATATATGGCTCACTTGTGGCACTGCCTTGAGAGAAATGAGAATAATGAGATGAATGTGCAATTCAAATCAACGACTCCTTAGGAGCGTAGCTAGCGTATTCGTGTACTACAAGGGTGAGCTGCGCCGCGCCGCGCCGCCGGCGACGATGGCTATGTAGTGAGCAGAAATTTGCTTGTATCGCAGCAATTACTCCTGCTAGCGACTCGGTACGGGTCAACGATCCCCAAGAAGGATTAATTTCTGACATTGCTTTGCTCCAGGGATTATTATTTACGGGAAAAACTAATTCTCGCACACTTTTCTGACGCCGGTGACAGCGGGGCCGGATGCGCCGCAAAGGTGCTAGCTTGGAGCTGGCGGCACTGGCGGCTTGCGGGAGCAAAAGCGGTGCTGTCTTCGGCCGGCGCTTGAGCGAAATGCTGCCGTGTCAAGTGACGACTTTCTAGAGATTGAGTTACAAATAACTCCAACTTCGTTGATGCAGCTTGAGATACTGCATAACATCGAGGTGCAGCAGCAGACGAACGCCTTCGCCTTAGCGCAAGCACTGAGAGCGATATGGTAGCTATTCAAGTGTATGCATAGTTTTTAGTTCGTGACAGCTTAAATTCCTTGCTTATTAATAGAAAGGCTCATAAATTTACAATAAACATTTCAAAACATTGTAATTCTAAAAAAAAATGTATGAGTAATATGAAGTGCCCTGTTGTCGAGACTACACACTCGCCTGCCGGACAAAGTGTAGTGAGTTCGCCAAACTCACTTCACGCCGAGTGTGTTCGGCAGCGAGTGTCATTAAAGTTTATCGTGTGACACGATGCGAATGACACTAAAGGCGAGTGCACTCGTTGAAAGTGACACTAAACTTGCTCGTCTGACCGGGGTATTAGCGATGTTGTTCCTAACTTTAGCGCGCTTAGCCAGCCGGTTGTATTGGATGTTTCGAACGTGGAACCGGCTTTGCGTGTCGCAGAAAATGCCATCTGTTTTCTTATTCTTTGCTGAGATAAAATTTGGTAAAACACATTTACCTCCCAGATAGCCAGCTTCGGAGGTCAAAAGATCTTACCGCAGCTTCTCGAGCTATATAGTTCTGGTACGTTAGACGTAAGTACATTTCTGGGTTACTGCATTCGATAAAGGCACAGTTGCAAACGTTCGAGGCAGTCGTTCTTCCCAAAATGGGTAGCCAGCATTTTAGGCGTTCCTCTGTACCAATGTTTCTCAAATAGGTTTCGAAAATTCAGCCCCCCCTCCCCCCACACGCACAAAAAAGCAAATTCAGTTTCTCGAAGCGAAATAAACGCGCGAAGAGTACTCAAACGGAGAGCGCGGCCGAGTGCACCTACGGCGTTTGTTGATGACGGTATCGCTGAAACTTGAGCTAAAACATCTAGGATGTCTGACGAGCGAGCGGCGTGGTGTTGAGAGGAGTCGAATACTTTCTAGCGGTATACATACCTGCGCCGACACCTCGCATCTTTCCAACGTCCTCTGCAGGCCGAGGTGTGTTGTCCTACCAAGTGAGCGCTTTTTAGAACCTTGACGCAATCCCAACTCCTCGACCTGCCCCCGCACTCCGTCTAAAGGGGTCGGCCAGCACTTCCACAGGTCCAGAAGGGGTCGCTGACACATCTATGGCTGAGTACCATTGCTCTGTACTAACATTTTATAATTTTCTAAGAAAACTTCCTGTTTCTGCAATTGAGTATTGCTGGTCTTAACAGTCGTCGAAGTTTTTGTACGCATATACGAGTGCCTTAATTGCCAGAACAAAAAATATCCCATTCTGCACTGCACGCTACTTCTTTCACATCACTCTTGACATTTATGTGTAAATAGCAGTAGTGTTATGTACAGGGGCATGTCATGCAAAGAAACGAGCACCATCAAGAGTGGAGTGAAGAACAAAGCTGAAAATAACCCATTGGCATTACTTTCCCCAGAGATTTTCAATCGAGCCTAGCGCAAAACGGAGAACACATTAAAATAATCGAAACACTCTAAAGCAATATATATTATACTAACTTTATAGAATAGCAATAAATTAAAAACACAAGTATCGCTGTTATTCGTCCAATATACCGGTCACATATGCCTTAATGGATAGTAATGTTAGGCACAATGCGTTTCGGTGTATTTATTTTCGCTTTTACAGACCAAATGTATTTTTCAACTTTCGTGTAAAATATCCAGTGCTGCGCTTTAAGCGCTGTTTTAAGTTTTACTTTTCATCTCTCCAAGGCATACATGTGCATAAAAATTAGCCAGCAAAAACGTAAGTAAAAGCATGCAGTAGATAAAGGTGCAGGAGTCAACAAGTTAAAGAAAAGTGCTTTGGGCAGCACAGAAAATCACATCAAATTTCAGTGTATTTATTCATCGCTTTGTTTCTATTGGTTGCTGCCTCCAACGCATAGTGAGGGCCTACGTGTTGGAAATGATCGCTTCTTTGATAAAGAAATCAATTAATTCTTATTTTACGCGTCAAAAGAACAAGTACGTGCATCCAGGAGTAGAATAGTGAATGGATCAAATATGTTTTCAATGAACATAGCAAATGATCGCCTCTACGATGCTAATATCACGCAGCATGTAAAACTGCCCACGTATTCCTTTGACAACGCTAAGCAATAACAATCTTAAAGCAAGCCTGGACGTTAAACGTTTGCATGTGTCAGGCCTCGACACTGGCGACACTGGAAGGATAGGAAGGAGCAAAAATAATTACCCTCATAAGCACCGAGATAGAGGCTTGGTTGATCGGTGTGATTCTCGTTTTCAGATTGGCTCTATGTGGGCTCTGAAACACACAGCTTAGCTCGGAACATTGAGCACCGCTAGAAAACAACGCCAAGCGCAAGCCGCTTTTATTCAGTCTCTTGGTGTAATTAATAAACCTATATTTCAATGTCACGCCCAAAATTTTTTCTGTAATAACGCGGAGACCATGAACTGGAAATACGCGCGGATATTTTATCTTTTCATGTGCATGCATGCCGTAAAACAATATGTTCGGGTAGCGAGTCCTGCACTTCGAAACTAACTCAGCAGAGTACACGAAAACGCTACTACATGAAGAAGGGCGATTAAAAATGATAGGACTGCGCTTATTTCTGTTTAAGAGCGGAAATGGTGAAGGCCGCTTTAACAGACAGTTTTCATTAAATGCGTCATAATTGTCATCGCTACTATCATTGTCAACACTATCGCTATATCATCATTATAAACAAAATGCACCATCATTGTCATTGCTGTTATCATCATTATCATCATCATCAGCCTGACTATACCCACTGCAGGGCGAAGACCTCTCCCATATTTCTCCACTTAACCCGGTTCTGTGCTAGCTGCATCCACTTGACCCCTGCGAACTTCTTAATCTCCTCCGCCCACCTAACTTTCTGCCGCCCCCTGCTACGCCTTCCTTCCCTTGGAATCCAGTTTGTTACCCTAAGCGACCATCGGTTATCCTCTCTTCGCACTACATGTCCTGCCCATGTCCATTTTTTCTTCTTGGTGTCCACTAGAATGTCGGTAACTTGAGTTATTTCTCTGACCCACTCTGCACGCTTTCTATCTCTTAATGTTACCCCTACCATTTTTCTTTCCATATACCCTCTGAGTTGTCCTCAACTTAGGTAGAACCCTCTTGGTTAGCCTCCACGTTTCAGCCCTGATACATATTCGCTAAATGCATCCTCATTGTCTTTGCTATTATCATGATTATGACTAACCGCAGCACAATTGTCATCGCTACTGTCATCTTTACGCTGGACCAACGAATCACGACCTGTTGCTCACGACCGCCCGGAAGCGAGTGGCGGCTCGCTCTCTCGCCTGGCATGGAAGGTATAGTGGTTCTATTTCAGGTGGACGCAAGTTTTTTACACAAATGCCGGTGAAAAGCACGTTTTCAGGTGACAGTTTTTTCCTTGATACGCAGCCCACAGCCCTTCGTGCTCTTAAATGCACTACGACCCTTCGCCGCGCCCCTTTGTTGAGTAGTTAGATTCAAATCAACAGGAAAGCGAGATTAGACTCTGCTTTGAGTACCTTTCCCATATTCGAATTACGTCGCTCGTGGATTTGAAGATGTTTGATAAACAATGACTCCATTAACCTAGCAGAGAACGCATGCTTACGTTGTGGACACCTGTGCCTTTTTGTGAAACTAGGGAATTTCATTTTGAGATAGCTTTCTGAAAGAAAAGGCTTGCAGACGTAGGCGACTGAGTGTTCATGAGTAAAAGAAACATTGCCACTCCTAATATTCACATTTTCACGACATCGAATTGGTGAATATATCCCAATGAGGAAATTTGATGAAAGCAAGAACATTGACTCGTCGAGAATTCGGCCACGCTTCATTTTGGTGTTTCGGATACAGGAAACTGCAATGGAAGCTCCGACCGACCAGTAAAACAAATGCTGGCCAGCTAGTGCTCCTGTAAGCGCACTTATAAAGAAGGCGGCCACAAGCCTGCGTCTTTAAAAAAAAAAAGGAACCTGAATAGCCCTATACATAGCAAAATGCCACCAACCGAACGTCGGTGAGCCATCAAGAGCAAGTGCGTAAGTTGTCCGCTCTACTGTCCAAAACGCGTCCCCGGAAAATGCACGCATTCTGTAGCTAGAGCTACATTGGCCGCAAAGTCGCATTTTCCCCGTGGCGGTGGCTGAGTGGTGGTCGCACCGCTCCTACATCACATCTGGCGAGCTACATCAGTGGTACAGTACTAATTACTAATGGCTAACTAGTCATTAGTCTTGACTAAATAGTCATGAGTATGACAGACTGGCTATGACGTCATCACATGCTGACGTAATTGGTTGTGACGTCATGACCGGTAAGGCAAGGTAGCGATCGTCGTCAGGGTTTCACGTCGCATGAAATACGTTTACTGGATGACCGCATTACTATAGTCACTCGAGATATTAGTGACACAACAAATATGGGTTGCTAGGTGCTTGCTTTGGACGTCAGGCCAGAGGCGTTCACCGAACTAGAATGTGGGCATTTGGGACTAAGCCTTTGGAGGTGGTCGGCGAGGCCCAGATTGTCAGAGGGTGAGAAAGCCTAACACCTAGTGGTTTGCCTTAATAGGCTTATATTCGCCTCTGAAGGTCCAGCCGTTATAGGCGCCGATTTCAGATGTTACAGCTGACATGCTTGAAAACGCTGGTATAAAGAAAACGTACGCCCGACTGGCTGCCTCCATGTTTTTATTGTGGTCGGATCGTGGTGCTCACGAGATCTGACGGCTGAATTTTCTTTGAGGGGGAGTCAGTAGTTTGTCCACTTTTGGTTTTCACTAGTTGTCGGACAGCTCGCTTCTTGTGTGACTAAATGTTTTATCAAAAAAAGAAGCATAACATTGATATTGGACACTACAGTATTTATGACGCCGCACCAAGCGAAGCTCCTGATGCGGAAGGACTACTGAGTAAGCCACATGACAAATATAACGGGATCACTAAAATAAGGAAGGCTAGTGGGAGATTTTAGGAACATGTACTATTCTGGGGCTTGTCTCGGATTGAGTACAACCGGAGTGTTTTTATGTAAACATGCACTTCTTCTGAGTGACGTGACCTAACAAAAATTCGTTGGCTCCTACACAAACTCTTCAATGAAAGATTGTAAAGCTTATTAGCAACTTTCAGTTCACGAGTTTGTTGTTTTGTGCACCATTATCTCTAGGAGAAAATTCTCAGTGATCACAACAACGTTGCGAAAACTCATTTTCTGTAGATATAGATTACAGTAAGCCGCAAGGACTACATGCTTGGCAGAGAGGCCAAGGACAAATTTGTCTGCATGTTTTACGAGGTTCTGGTGAGTCAATATTAGAAAGTAAGGCTAGAAGCACGGGGCAGCTTTTAAATAATGTTTGCCTTCACCGTGGTTTTGTATGAAAGTCTGTTTCTATGGAACCGTATTCCCAAGCGTAGACATGGTCGATGATGTTGACACAGCTCGGCAGGAGACGGGGAAACTTGGGCCGAAAAATGATTACTCTCTCTATATATTGCGCATAAGGCGAAATTGGATTATAGCCTCAATAATCGGATTATTGGAAACAAAAGACTAGCATCATCACTGGGTCATGATAGAATGATTGATGTCTGCGATCAAGAGCAGGCAAATCAGGCGTCGGCAGCCTCCCTTCCAGCCGAGTTTCCCAAATGACGAAAGCTAGCTGCGTTACAGCACAGTATTAATCTACCATTCTTTAAAAAAAAAAAACAATCCGAAAAATGTTCATGGTGGACGTTCAAACCGCTGTTCGGAGCATTTAATATCAGTGAAGAGGTTTATTCAGATTGCCAGAACAGTGAACTACATAGAAAATTATATTGTCACGTAGTTGCAATGCCGTTGGCTTCAAAAGAGGAGGCTCCCACACGGCTTAACTCTGCAAAGCGCTGATTTAACCAAGCTGTGCGAAAATTCCATCGGAGGCATCGTGTCTAACTCAGGATCAAAAGGATTCCGAAAGACTTGTTCCCCGTCTATCTATCCCGTCTCAAAGTAGTTTCCCAAATTAATTCGGCCACGTCATGTAACATCGTGTCGCTACACAACCTGCCAACGGATCAGTTCCCTGCAATGTCACGTGCCGACTGTCACTTGTCAGAGGAATGATCTTCATTTTTCATCCACACAAAGAAAAAAAAGGATTCAGAGTTGTCTGTCGAACTGGGGGCTTAGCAGACACGCGTTAAAAAACAAACTTGACAGAAAGTTTGAGGAATGCTTCACTAACGCTAGCGTATTCATTTCGCATATCTCAAAGGGGCATCGGTACACTTCAGTGAAGAAACTCATTCAGTTGAATTATAGCTGAAAGGCAACTTCTCATCAGCAAAAACTTTTAATACTGAGTTGCATTTGTGGAGGAATGTCCTGTATCTACGCACCCGAAATTCCAGCGTAGCCTTCATTGGAATTCCTAATGAACTGTCTAGTCTGGCTCCTTTGTTCAAATGTCCCGCACAACTAACAGGGAAAAAGCCGGGAGCTTCGACGCTGTGGGGCATTCGTAATTGGTTTGTACTTGCGTCACTCACTGCAACTTCAGTACCCAGCAATCAGCTCGTACGTTAAAATTTTGCAATGACCAAGTAAGTTCTTTTTCTTGTTATAAGCTCTTGATTCTCTCGCAGGAGCTTCGGTTGCTCAACTTCTGTTGCAAGATCTGCAAGACTGACGTCAAAGCCTTAGATTGCTACTACTAGTGACAGTGTTTTTAAGCTTCATCAGGACGCCTTGCACCAAACCTATCTTTTCCAAAACGTTTCTTTCTGTTTTCCTGCTCGAGTACTTGAAAGTGCCACGCAAGTTACAACAGTCTGTTAAAAATAAATGAAAAACATTCTCCAATGCCCGAAGAGACAAAGCCCGCAATCAGTATTTCAGGCTTCGTCCAAGCCAACTTCACGCTACATAGAACAAAAGAGAAGCTAACTGGCAGCATTTGCTGTGAAGCAACATAGCTTTAAATTAAGCCTGCCCACTAGAGGTCCATGCTCAACTTGGGGCGCTCTTGTTTTTGCCCTTGCTCGTCTACGATGAAGCCCTTTCGAGAACATGCGCTTTCTAATCCCTGTCACTCCCTCGTTTTTATCTTTATAGGGAAGCGAAGAGTGGAAGAGTGAAGTGTGCATTGCGAGGCCAGTGTCTAAGCTTTAACAACAGAGTACAAACAGGTAGTCTCTTGTGGTGCAGCTCAGGGCTTATTAAGCGCAGGAGTTCCAGAACGGCATATTGAACAAGAGCAGGTTTTTGCAGGGCTGTTTTCATTGTCATTTAGTGAAATTTTTCGGGGACAGCATCGTTTGACACAGACTCGAAAAACATATTTGCCCTCAGATACGCCGTATAATGATATACAATGATGAAGCTAACGCGAAAACATTGAGCGCCCCTTTACTTAACGTTTCCTAATCAGTTACAAATCAAGATTGCCGCTGCAAACACCACTCAAAGGCGAGTACTCAGCAATGGTGGCATCAGTTCACAGAGCTGCTTCCCTCAAAAAGGAAGCCTTTCTCCGTGTATCCCTAGGCTGGGCAGTATCTTTTCTTCTAGGACTGAATGATATCGGCAACACTGTGCCCTTTGTCAGCTAGTGGCATGCATATATTATGGTGAGGCTGCCCAAAAATAATAAAAAATTGTGTGCCTCTACCCGTGCCACTAACTATAACGGGCTTCTAATCACATGACATATATTATGGTGAGGCTACCCAAAAGTAATAGAAAATAATATGCCTCTGCTCGTGGAAAAATCCATTTGTGCCTAAATTCCCGAAAGCTTCCTCTCAGCCGACGCCATTACTTGCAGCAATAGCACTATAATAATTCGCCACTGCATTCTTGACTTGTAACTGACTATAGACTATAAAAATGTTTAGATTGGACAAAGTCATTTGAACTGGCCTCAGTCGAGATGAAGTTATTGCCGGCAATTTTCATATGGCGCTGTGGAATGCGGCACTGCCTCTACCGTTGCGTCGCCTCGTTGCGCAATTCGCACCAACGATATAAACAACTGAGAACGGTGATGATAGAGCAGATTCCTTCCGCTAGCGATAGAAAAGCATTCTAAACTTTAGTGATCTCCTTAAAATTCAACCCTGGGATAAAGTATTGCTAAAAATTGATCCTTATCGACGATCGCTTATCCTTAACGACAATTTGGTAGGAGTGATAAGTGCGTTACAAGCAAGTTTCTATTCCCAGTCGCGTAGGAGCTGTCGTTCATGCGGTGCAGCTCATCCGTTCTCGAGCGCTAGCTCCGCTGTTAAGGCATCAACGAAATTCTCTCTTTTCTATGTTATGAAACAGTTGAATTTACAGTAATGCTTTTCCACGAATAGACTATTTACTATAGCTCTCATTAAACTCAAAGCGCTTTCTGCTGTGGCTTTGACGAGAAACAATCTTGGCGCAGAAACTACAAGGGTGCAGCGGGCGGCCGCAGTGTCGTCGTCCGCCGCGCCCGCGGGTGGCCGCAAGTAAGCTCACGAATTCTGTGCGGGAAGTGTTCCGAACTTATCTACTTTCATGATACGGATGGAGGCGGGTGTTTTTCGACGTAACGCTTAATATTGCGCCGCGAAAATGATCCTTCAAAGAGGAGACCGGTGTGGCGGGATGGAGAGGAAGGGGGTGCACTGCAGTATGCTGCATCATGGGACGATACCTGAAGGCTGTGTAAAAGCGCCGTTGACGGCGCGATAGACACGGCCTATTTTATATGTTGCCCTTTAAACGTCGTTTAATGGGACCAGCTCGTGCACTTGTTCCATTCGTGCGCCGACGGGCACCTTATATATACCCTTCCGGCCACAGACGCCAATCAGCTGCTAAACTTCGGCTGCAGTCTGTGATGTATAAATACGTTCGTTAGAAAATATTTAATTATAAAACAAAGTCTAAAAGCTGCTTTTATTCTCCACGCAGTAAATGTTTCAACATAATCGAGACCGAATTAAAACGCATGTATGCTCCTGTTTTACCAGTTGCGATCGCCATGATTATGGCACAACTTATGGCCGTGAAGCAGCGCGCAGAAGAAAATGACATTAGTCTGAACAAATCTCATTCGGTGGAAATGGCAACAAACTTCCCGCGTGGCATAGGCTTGGAAACAGCTTTTCGACGGTGCTAGAATTCAGCCCTTAACGGGGATAAACTTCACTGTTATGAGATGCCTGATCACGGTAAAGTTATATGGCTTTGTTTTGTTTGCTCAGTGGAGGGCTGCGGGCAATCCCCCTTATTTCACTATAGTATGTCTGTGCTTACGAGCTCTAACTTATATTCAATTGTATCCGAATTACTATAGCATGCATTTATGGCAAACAATGCGGATGTACACATGCACAGTGAGCGCATGCCCAGAATTGCTGAACAAACGTACTTATGAAAGGAAAATTGGTAATCACACAATAATTTCGTGTATCGTACGATTGTCTTTACGCAATAATTGTAGCCACAAATCTCTCCTCGGTATGCTTGTAGTCTTCTGCTGTTTATCGTCAATAACTCTCCCATTTCGTTATTTACTAATCACACCAAGCGCGATAAGAACGAGCTTTGAAATGAAAGTTTTGTTTCCTGTGTATGAGATTACTTCACCATTCCCACCGACACTTTCACAACATTTTCCTGCAAAATTCTACAGCCCCCTCACGATTTAAACTAAAGCTCAAGATGGCTGCGCATAAGCTTTCCTTATAAAATGGATGCTTTTTGACTCCGATTTATCTTAATGCAAGTAAGCTACGTCTATTTTATGGGCTTGATGTGTTTGACGTTTTTCGCAATTGGAGTGTATTATATCGTTATCCGACAGCCACCATTATGGCGTTCATGCCCCTCCCGCTGGGCAGCGACAGCAGTTGAAGCCCCTTGGATTTAGGGAGGCTTAGTGCGCGAATGTATCATGTGGTGCTTTCGAGAATTTAGCGTAATCAGGTTTTTGAGTAGTGGACGTTATTATTAACGTGCACCGTGGAAAACACGAGTGAGGACGAAGCAGAGCAAAACAACTGGTCAAGGGCTCTACATCCATCAAACGTTCTATTAACCAGCACAGGTTCCGAAACAAAGAAAACTTGAAAAAGGAAGTAACATTTGTAAGGTCGTTGCTTCTTTCTCTGTTTCTCTTTTAAAACCCGTGCTCGCCATGAATGATTAAGTTGTTGCAGTACGGCTCACATATTTCTGTATTGCTCAACCTCGTCCCTGTATGCATATTGCGCCATGAAGGATACATTTAATAGGAGGGTACGATCTACATAGTAACGAAATACTGCCATTAGGTGTAATGAGGTGTACCTATTTCGGTACCATGTTGGAGCAGATTATGGTAGTTGGCAGCCTTGCGCTTTAGTGAGCGTAGCACGTGGCTGCTGAAGTAAAGTTCTACACGTATAGCCGAGCTTCAATTAGCCACTCCCAAGAAATGCACTACTCCGGGCGCGCCGGTCAAAGCTCATCTGCATATATACGATTCGTGGAGGCGTCGTCAGTGTGCCTCTGAGGCAAAGTGTTTTAGCTAAGAGTCAGAAACGGTTAGTACAGTTAATGGCGCGAGTTTACTCAAGAGTGGAGTGTGCGCACATGCAACTCCTAAGAAGTGGCGAGCAAAACTAAATATAGCAAACATAATGTAATGGGAGTTCACCTACTAAGTTAGCGGCACTTGAAGGTGCCAAGTTGCTGGCGGTATAAGACATCTCAGATAAGGAATGCCCGAGTTTGTTTGAACGGATGTTAAATTGATGTGAGTCTACACTGTAATTTACTGTGGGACAACTGCTGCCATGTATGGGCCCTCAGGCACTCTTCAAGCTGTTCTAGAACAGCTTTTTTCGCCTGAGGGCCTTCAACCTCGAGTTGAAAATAAATTGAATTGAATTGAATTGACCTCACTGTCATCGAATAAATGCGGCTGAGATAGAAAGCTGCTCTCCCCAATAAAACACGATACAGTAATGACCTCGCAAGTTCCACTGTTGCAGCTCGGAAGGGAGGGGGGGGGGGTGCATTAAATTCGATCTGGCAAAGCGCACAAGGTTCTGCCTCAGTATTTGGGTAGGCCAGAATGATTTCAGAGACTAGACTTTGTCGACTCCCACGCAAACTATGAAGGCCAGACGAGCTCATTAGATTCGGTGCCTTGGCGGAGGCAAGCTAGGGTGCTCAGCCTGGACTGGTGAAATTCCAGCATGGAACGCGGCAAAAAGTAGAAGGTTTTTAAATACGCCGCGATCTATCTTTGACTCGCGGTGGCGTGCCTCGCGGCTGCCGAAGCGGGGATGATGCAAGTGGGCTCCGAGCATACCTCGGAGAAATGACCTTGACGGCCAGCCGCATGGCTGTAAAGCTCGTCGGGGCATGCCGAAAAAGCGGACGGGGGTCTAGTAGTTCCAAATGTGAATGGCACCGAGCATTATTGAGTACCGGTTACTAGGCCGGGGCATCTCACCCTAAGCCCGTTTACTGATTCTTTGTCTGGTCAGCCCGGCTCTGAACGCTTCTACCTTGGTAGGTTAAAAGTAAGCTTAGGGTAGAAAAAATAATGCAGGATATTGAAGGGTAAGCATGGACGATTCTCTGTGGAGAAGCAGCCAGCGGGAATACAGTCTGATGGTTGACTGTCCCATGCCGACCACGTTTAGGGTACTACATTTAAATTCATTTTGCGCTTTTAGGAAACTAGATTTCGCTCCTATATTCGCATACCATGGATTATAAGGAAAAACAGTGAAGGCATCAAAGCGTATCCATTATTTTATTTATTTCAACACATGGGTAAACAGTCTCACCCAACACGAGCGGCACCAGCCGTGGACGAACACGTCAACGAAGTGTAGCCGGATTGAGCACCCGCCTTGCACTTGAGCGTGCGTGGTTTAGTTCTTTCTGGCTTTAGACATCACAGCATTCTCTAGCTCTTGACATGAACGGAATACTGTACATGGGACAGGCACTCCTCTCATGCCTATCGGAAACAAAATGAGTCATCTATTTTCAGGAAATGAATCTTAAAAAGCAGTCCTTTTAAAAAACACTCCGCCCCGCCGGGGTGGCACAGTGGTAAGACGCCCGACTACTGTGCCGGAGTACCCGGGTTCGAACCCGACCTCGGCGGGCTGCGTTTTGATGGAGGCGAAACGAAGCGGCGTCCATGTGCTGTGCGATGTCAGCGCACGTTAAAGATCCCCAGGGGGTCGAAATTACTCCGTAGCCCTCCACTACGGCTCCCCTTTCTCTCTTTCCACTTTCACTCCCACCTTCCTCCCTTCCCTTACGGCGTGGTTCAGGTGTCCACAGAGCAAGTGTGACAGGTACTCCGCCTTTCCCTTCCCGTGAACCAATTAAAAAAAAGCACTCCTCAAATATTTATTTTCTTGAAAAATAGATTTATTCATTCACTACGAGATGTCCTGTTCGCATTGTGCTCTTAATGTAGCTTCCCTTTATCAATAGCCTTCGCCAGTATTTACAATTACACTGAATTTCTACAATATTACTGGCGACTGCGTTTACAACAGCTCTTGAGTCGAGTGCTGATAAGAGACGCCTAAACTTGAAAGCGTGAATAAGTTCGTGGTGTTTCGAAATTACTGAAATTTTGGCAAACATATTTCCAATAGCTCTGCATCCCCCGTGGAAAAATTCCCGCGTTTTTTGTTTGTTTTTTTGACAAGAATGTAAAGACAGTTATCTGCCGCACAGCTGGTTCTACACTGAAGAAGCAGTGGTGGGTAAATTTTTCGAAGGTCAGCAAGCACATCTGTTGCATTAGTTGACGGCAATATGCTGATTACTCTGCTGGCGCAAGTCAGCTGAATAATTGGTCTCTTTCAGGAGACTCTCACTGTACAACTCCTCTACTGCCGTCACCACTGTGTAATAATCTATAACTGCATTCGACGTTTTGTGGATGGCATTTTTTATTATAATTTTGGGCGTCAATAATTAGGAGCTGAAGACACAGAATATAGATTGCTAATTACCGAGGAACCGTGATAACTTGTGCGAACTTCGTTCGGGGCCGAATTAGCACACCCACATTGCGCCATGGCGAGGAGGTTTGGCATTCATTACCTTTTGTGTGGAGGAGACGGGGTGTCTACTCTATCCATCTGTTTTCACTTCTATTTTTTCTTTAGCTGACTGGAAAATTGTTCCTCTTATCATGGTACAGAAGAAATGAGTTCTTCCTAACAAGCTCTTACCAAAGCATATTCTGTTCTCGCATCACTTAGTTTACTTAATTTTCCCAATGCCTGTAACGAGTTTTCCTGATAACGTTACATATGACTAGTCAGATATCGCCTACCTGCCACAGCATTTTAAACATTAACAGGCAGACGTGTATGCTAAGTGCACAGTGAGATCGAGGGAAATTAATGGCGTGCAATTGATTTATTCTCTTTTTTGTTGAGTTGGATAAATTTGCTAACGACGAAGTTAGCAAATTTATCATTAACGTCTTTCCAACAGGATATAAAATTATTCATGCTCCCTCCGGTCTCGGTTAGCGAAACCGAAACACAGCTGGGCTACCGTAGGAATCCAAAGTTATTGAGTTCCAACGCCCTCATCAAGGCTCCCTACCGTATGGAGCACATGAAATGCGCCACGATAAGCAGTTCTCACATGTGCGGTTGGGCTGGTGATTTATAAGGATAAATGTCAACTATGTATGTAACTTCGGCAACGGAAAACGGTTTTCCAAATTTTTCTCATCTTATTATTCACTTTCGGAATTTAGGGTAAATATTTAGGGTAAATATTTGCTGCTGTGTTGTTCACTTTAGACTAGCTTTTGTTGACCCGGAATGAATCGGTCTTTATTACAGACTGTGGATTTGCCGCTCATCGGGCGCGTCCATAGATTGCGTATCAGGTTTCTTGAAGGTGGGGCCTTAATCACATAACTCGTTGTCCCCATTCGAAGAAACCAAAACCCTTCATACAAGCTCCACGTTCTTTCGCTGCAGCTTGACAAGCTACATGATTAATAACATGTTATTGAACGTCGTGCGTGTATGTCTGCCTTATAATTGCTTATTTGTTTTCTGCACTACTATACACTTTCCTAACAGCGCGAGAGATAATTCTTAAACTGAACTGTAAACTGAGAATAAAGAATACACCCCCCCCCCCCTCCTTTCAAAAGAAAGAAAGAAAAAGATCAGTCTAGCATAACGATTGCAGGAGTAAATAATCGACGGTGGTTTCTCATCTCATTGTGCTACTTATGTTTCTGCGCGCGCGTATAATTTACATTAGCTTACCTAATTTTGGTCTAAATCGTCCGGGTGCCACGATAGTAGAGAGTGACTGCTATAATGTGTGTGTAGGAATCTGCTGTTATGTTACTTATGTTTTCTCTGTCCATCCTTCGGCATCGCTTGCTGAAAAAGTTTCATTCTTTCGAAGTTCTCCTGCCCTGAATTATTCGAACGCCATCCACGCTAAATCGAAACCATGCAATTTAGCCGTACGAATGGGCGCGAGAATTCTAAACTCACCCAGAAATGGAAACGATTTGAAAACGATGGATGCATTCATATTAAAACGATGCGTAGCTTAGGCGTGCATACAGCGCTATTTTGGTTTCATTCGTGCTTCTGCATTCCAACTAATGTGGCTGCCTGCGCCATAGAGAGGCCATCTAATTCAGGCTGCTTGCGCGCATAAAAGTGAATTTTTTTTTTAATGCCGTCGTTTTTATTACCGGATTTCCATACAACATACGCCATATTTCTCTTATAAGTAAATAAAACAGACAAAAAGACTCTGGCATTCCAATGAACGGTTATGTCTGTT
The DNA here is from genome assembly GCA_023969395.1 of Amblyomma maculatum. Taxonomy (NCBI): domain Eukaryota; kingdom Metazoa; phylum Arthropoda; class Arachnida; order Ixodida; family Ixodidae; genus Amblyomma; species Amblyomma maculatum. Next base: position 30,155 of record JAJIZL010034964.1, read on the forward strand.
CGCGTATTCAAATTTCCAAGAAGCCGTTTTTATCGCAGGATCCGACACAATAAAGCCATTAAAAGCGATTCCCCGCATGTGAATGGAGGTCGTTACACAATATTTACGGAATGGCGGAAAATGGCGAGCCCGCTTTGTAGAACCATTCTTCGAGAAGAATTAGCCCGGATTCTTAAAAGGTGTGGTGTCAGCCTGGATTTTCTATGGGTGTCATATCTATCAAATTCGCCATACTCGCCTTTCCGCCAGTAGGTGGTTGCTCTTGCGAAAAGAAAATTTATTCTTGGCCGTCTGGTGCAGTGTGCCGTCTCATAAAACGCAGAAGGCTGCTTATTTATTTATTTGGTTAGTTTATTCCTTTAAGTATTCTCCCTCAGGATACAGGGTACATTATTTCGGGGAAGGACGATTCACAATAAAGATATTACAAAACAATAGAGGTATTCTTACAGCGTTATGAAAGAATTGCTGAGCAGTATGAAGTTGTGCACCAAAGCAGTCCAATAAATCGGTGTAAACGAAAATTTATCAAACAAAAAGATTACATTGGACTGCCATCCCTTATAAAAGCAATCAAAGATGACATTAAAGTGACTACTGTCGCCAAACACAGTCAAACACACACAGCACGCTGAAGTCCGCCGCAGTCACTAACATTTTGACTCCTGTGCCAAACGCGGGAGAAGCACGTTACGCACCTCATACATTCGCGATGCGCAAATGACATCATCAATATGGCAGTAGCCGTGCATCACACGACCACTGCTCACAGTAATGAAAAGGGTTTCTCCCAACGCCGGAGAAACTCCGGCTCTTCCAAGGATATGAGGTTGACTCAGGCCTCAAGCCCGCGTGCGTTGGAACAGTGAAAACATGACCCAGGTTTAGGACCTTAATCACCTCCACACGCGTCCGCCAGAGCACGTTCAAAGGCTACTACACTCGACCAATATGTCAGCGGGCTGAGATCCATTCGTCGTACGCCTAATCGTGGGGCGCCGCCGCCCGTTTCCAGCACTGCTGACAATGCGCGGGGTTGCCAGGGGGGACCATGCTCCCCCAAAGAAACTAAGAAACTCGACGGCTGCGATAGCAACTAACGTCCCCGCTGGTCGCCGGACTACGAATGCCCGCTTCGCTCAATTTTAAGTTTGCAGAGAAACATCAAGACAGAGCCCGCACAAGGATACTATGACATACATCTCAGAGCGTCTTGCGCGATTAAGAAAATAATAAAGCGATGTCTCGGCGATGTTGGGCGTAAATGAACGAAGAACACAAGGCTCCTCTGGGCGGTACACACAAATTGATAAGGCTGAACACTTGCTGCTGCCAGCAGCAAAGACGAATTACAAGGGCTAGCAGCAATATGGCATGATATAATATTGCATTGCATGCTGCAGTATAGTATGAAATTATAGAAATTGGTTATGGACATCTAAGGAACTACGTGACATGACATCCTAAATGTTGCTGTAGTATTACATAGTATGCTACCGCATGGTATGGAACGCCATGGTATGGGAAAGCATGGCAGCGCGTGGCATGGTATATATAGCATAGTGTGATAGACATGTCACTGCATGACGATGTACAGCCGTATGATATGAAACGAGCCGGTAAGTTAGGGCATTCTACCATGGTGTGGTGTGACATTGTACGATATGTTATGAAGCACAGCAACACAAATGACGGAGACAGCTATTTTATTTAATTGCTAGATATGCAGGCTTGTTCTTTTTTATGTCGACGAACACTTTCGGTGTGGCGGACAAAACATCAAGTTGTTCCGCTGGTAGTATCGAACTGGTGAAACACGAAGGTCTAAGACACACCATGTTGATTAAAGTGATTAGTAAAAAGCGGGGCGGCAGCGTGCATGTGCATGAAGTTCGCCCCTCAAGGTCTTAAATTGACTGACCCACAATAAATAAAAACTGTCGACATAGCTTGGCCTCCAAACTGTGAATAGGATATATGGCACGTTGGCGGCGACCATTGAGGCGGAGGTCGCTCCTCTTACTACCCATTCGTCGTTGCCGCTTCCCTAGCTGTATATCGCATTCAATGGAAATTGATAACGAACGAAGCTTTTCATGTCTCATACTGCCCGATCGTAAACGTTTAGCTTTAAAATGCCGCTAATTTTGATATTGCTCCCTGAATTGGAGGACTACTAGGCTTACGAGAAGGCGTTGGTTCCTCGCCGTGGAGACAGGGCAGTAGGAAGTACGAGATATTCAAACAGTTTGATAGTGGTCATATAAAATCAGAAGCTAAAAATTTTTGACTTCGCAAAACACATTGTTTCTATGCTGCTTTGATGCTGCCTTTTTTCTTAAATTGTCGTAGTTATTAGCGGAAATTTGAAAAAATAAAATCTAGAATATAGCCAAGCTAATAACAGAAATAGCTCTGTCAGCAGCTAACTTTTCCTCACTCGAAGGATCTCGAGCTGAGACTCTAAGGACTGCACATCGTTATGGCAGCCTTTCAGTACTTCAACAAGTCTGCTCTAGCTCACCGTGTTGTTAATAAATGTTCGTAAAGAATTTCGCCACCCTCGCAATGAAAACAGTAATATTACAAAAAAGAACGCCAATATTCTCTCACTGGTTGCTGCTACCTCAAGACGATGAACTTTCCGAAAGGAATAATACTTTCTTCAAGCCAAGATTGGTCCATGACCTGACCATTTTAAGTTCCTACATTCTCTCTGGTACAACTGAGGCCCCCGTACCAGCGGCAAGATTTCTATCGGAACTGAACAGCTGCAGGAACAACGCCCTTTGCACTGGGCAGCGGGTACCAGCAGGGAGCTCTTTTTCGTACACTGAACAAGCCGCGAGATTCTACCTCGCGACCTGGGCATCACGGATGTTATTTAACCACGTGCGAGTGACTCAAACTCAATGGGCATTTGACTGCGGTGTTCATTTCAAGTATATTGAGCTTTATCGATGAAGACAAAATCGCAACAATTTGGCGAAATTCAATATTTTTTATTCGTGAATATCTGACGCGTCTTTATCTTTTTATTAAGTTCAAAAAGACTGATATTGTTTTCTGCTCTGCCAGCCTATCCTGAATGCTGTCTTGATAGCTTCGTTTAGTTAGTTGAGCTATTTTACAGAGCCTGAAAGACCACTAAAATACAGCAGCATTAACTGTCAACTGAAGGTGGTCGTTCGTGCCATCGCAAAGATGGGATATAACTTCGCGCGCTGTTAGTGAGGGGTGTCAGTCATGGCCTGGAGTTCGCTGTTGCTTACACATCTTCAAGGACGGAATGACAAGCTGAGGAAGCACTTTTATAAGTGTTAGCGCTCTCAGGGACCATTTTCGTTGAGTGGCAGTGCCTGCCAGAGTGACTGCGTGTCCCGTGCGCTTCAGCTTACCCGGTTCTTTCCCAGGACACGCTGTGTCGTGGCCCAAAGTGCTGGAAAAACCGCGAAAAGGCGGAGCCACCCGGGAGCTGGCTCTGCTGCTTTTGTCCTGCTATGCCCCAGCCTTCGTTGATGTCAAGGGCAAGGAGAAGTGACAAAGGATAAATAATAACGCAAAGATGTTCGCAGCCTTCAGAAGCACCTGGCAGTGAAAGGCGGACAACTCTTGGCACCCAGAAAGTTTCATCCGTGAAGTACAACATATTAAAGGGTAAACTCGAGACGTTTAACTTTGTTCGTGTGTTCTCGAACGCGTCGGACTCAGAAACCAGACGCATAACATGAAGAAGAATGTGCAGAAACAAAAAAGCGTTGGTTTGGAGCTATAGTTGGTGAGATGCGTTGGCATGTAATTACGTTAGGGAGTCCTCCTTGGAGAACCAGCTACTTGGAATTATTGCTAGCTGAATCACTATGCACGCCTCTGCATAACGTTTGTCTTTCAGCCAATGATGTACCATTACAGCTTCAAAATAATGTTTGCTCAATACGTCTTTTATCGATACATTTTGGCTGTCGATCGGATGCTGCATCAGAAGCTAATGAAACGCAGTCAATGTGATTAAAACTCGCACATCTTGATTAGACGTGTTAGGCACAACAAACAGAAGGAAACTCATGTCAATATGAATAAAAAGCGCGAAGATTTTAAATTTAATATGGTTAAAATCTTTTTTAAAAAATATGGTGCTTAAAACATTAAAAAAGCGAAAATTATCGTTCCTGTGCGTGAAACGCTAACGCGTCATACCACTAACGGTGGAGCTTTAGTGTCCCCTTACTTTTTTATATTATTTTGTAACGCCTGTAACCCACACAACCAGCGATTTAAACCATGCCACCGCATGCTTGCGGACGGCAAGAGAAATACAATCTGACATTTAATTCATGTAACAAAAGCTGTCTCTTCTGTTATTTCGCTGCTAGACTCATTTTGCTGGAAGCCCAAAAGCAGCTGCGTCCAAAGATGCAGGCAATGTAAGTACCACAATTTGATGCTTGCAATGCACAAGACGGAGATAACACTCCTAAAATGTTTGAACTGGCCACAATACACACCTCGTGCGCTTAACCTTGGCTCACTACACGTGAAGACGGGAGCAACGCGTAAACAGGACCTCGAAAGCTTCCGAGCAGAGTTGTTTGGCTTTCCTCTTGAGGTGCCCTAAAACCTAGTCATAAATGGAAAGAAGAATGGAAAGGTGAATGGCAGAATGTGCGCCGACAGTGAGTCTTCTGTCAATCTCGGGACGACAATAGCCGCGTTTCCGCACAGGTTTAGTGCGCTAACAGCAACATGATCATTTCTGGCCGTATAGAAAAGTGGACAAAACATTGGGGCACGCTCCAATGCGTGAGTGATACGAATATCCTTGGCAGAGAGGAAATTGCCTCAGAACGATGTGTACAGGTATAATATTTGCATGTGCACAGCATACGTGTCCTTTCTTTTCTTTTTTTTTCCCCGAGTGCAATGTGAGAGTTGTGATTGTCCGATATGTTTATGCAGTTGAAAAAGCTTTTGTTTCCGACACAAAGTGGAATTAGCAATGTAGAAAACCTGTAGAGGCTAAACGTTTCGATAAAACTACAAATTTGGCAAATTCCTAATTGCTACATCGGGCTATATCAGAAGCAACGATGTTAACACCCAACAAAGGAAATTCAATACTGACAAAATATCAGCTGCAAAAGAAAATTGACTACTGTCCTGACTTTGCTGCGCGAAACCTACGCTGCTTTGTAGTGAAGAAATGGGGAACGAAGCTATCCGACGAACATAAAGTGTGACCGTGTATCTGAGTAGACTTGGCTTGACTATTTAAGGTGTATTTTTCTTGTTTACCAAGAAAATAATAACGACGCACACCATCACTGTTAAACAACAGTGATGGTGTGCGTCGTTAAACTTAAGCCTTCGATATACCGACGAATTGCTCTTAAGGAGAAAAAAAGTAGAAGGGAATATTATGAGCTCTTATTAGTTTTTTGACGTCAGCTGAGATTCTGACTGGGAGGCAAGTTGCACAACGGACCCAAGATAGGAAACGTCATAGTGTAGACATATCTAAATAACAAAATACAGGGTTAGACGTTATTTCACTCCATGTCAAACAAACTTTATTGTCATTTTTTTATGTAAACATATAACCACAAAGCAATAAGAGAAAAGTAAATTTAAGCAAAGCAGTCATGTAGACGAGGAGTGGTATAGGTGCATGGAAAAAGTAGTTGAAATAGTGCGAGTCCTCCCAAGTATTTTGCTTATCTCCAGAAAAGCCGAAATTGCGTGATATTGCTTCTTACACTGCGCGAAAAAACTGCCTTCTTCTTCACGTTGCCCAGACGGTATCACTGATAGCAGCATAAAACGCTGCTCCAGAAAAAGACGACGCTGACGGAAAATATTAAGAAACAAGCGAGATGCTCCTTTATGCCGTTACTAGTGTTTAAGTCAGCTGTTTGCGTCAAATATTGCGTGAATGTGCAGTACAACTTTTCCAACGTCCTTTCTCGCCCTCCTTTCTGGGAAACACACGACAGCTTTATTCCTACCTCGAATTACCTGAGGTCAACGAAAATTGGTTTATTTTGCATTTCTTACCAGAGTAGGCCTTTCGGCTTCACTCTTCACTTTATGCACAAATAAAAGGACCTGGTAATTTTGACAGCCATAACTTACCTTGTTATCCATTGGTTATCTTTAATTAACGCTGCTTACTTGAAACACCACTGAGATAAGAACCACCAATTTCTTCTTTTTTTAAACTACATGGCGATCAGCACTGGCTTGATAGGCGAGGCGCAAAATATAGTTGGTCTCCATTCCTCCTCGGTAGACCATCACCGGTAGTTTCCTTGAGCGAAGTAATAATTACTATTAATCTCTTTCTGTGTAGATTTAAAATACTCTCCCTCTCTACTTTGGGCTCTTGCCGCAAATTTGGCTTCCTCTTCCTTCATTCCTCAGAGTGAAGCCGTCAGTGCTGCATTTTCCAGGTTAATACGCTAAAGTAAAAGAGAGCTGGCTAATAGTGTTAACAAAGAATTTCACTTTATCGCTCCTCTGTCTTAGTGCAGGTGTAGTTAGTACAGGTACAAGGAAGTCAGTACACCCAGGACACTTTTCCACCGCCTGTAGGTAATATTAAGCCAGGCGTCCAGGGACATTGAGTTTGGTGAGGAAGAGGAGGATTCTAGAATGAGGTACAACTTGGGAGTTGGTTCCTTGGCAAAGCAGGAGAAGGGTATAAGGGGCAACTAATGACTTCGCTCCCAGGCAAGCCCATTAATCTTTCCCGGAGAAACCTCGGGGCACGCCTCAGAGACCGCGACTCGTTTACGCCCGCTGCTGTGAGAGGCGCTGGTGTAAGAGGCGTGCACTTACTACAGAATAGCTGAATGCCGCTGCCTTGAGCAAGATTTGTTCATCATTTGACATATTTGTCATCAATTAAGTATCTGCTTTTCTTGATTGGCTACTCGGCTGCAGCGCAATACTGCGGCACTTGTAGGTTTTTCGGCATCGACTCTAGGTCGGTGCTTTCTTTTTGACTATCAAAATCAACATCAAAGATGAAAATTCAAAGGCCAAGTCATGATTGAACTCTGTTCGAATATCATATATAGGCACCATCGTGACTGTGCTTGACACTGTTCTAGCATTGCTATGCAAGGGCTTGGCTCCACAAGCAAGAGATATTTCTCGGCGTAGTGGTCTCCGGATTAGTCCTTTCACGCTGATATTGGTAGCGGTCGCATCAGCTTTGTTTATGTGTCCACGTTTTGGCAGAGTGCGTTGCACCGTGCCGATGCTTCCCCACTCACGCCCTTGCATGATAACCTATATCTGCAGAGTGTGCGTGTGCGAGGTAACCTTTGTTAAAGCTAACCAACCCGGTAGAGGCTAAAATACTCAACGAAGTGCTCAGTTTTCACCAAACTTACGTGCAATTATAGAAACCTTAAAGGGTTAGAGAAGGTCGCGTTAGAATTTATCAATGACAAAAAATATTAATACACGAGTAATTTATCCAGCTTTCTGCATTAACGGCAATTGAAGCATTCTTCATAAAGTTTGTTTAAGGTTTGAGTAGACAGCAAAGTGTGGAGCGAAAACAGAAGGGTATTTACAAATAACAGTGCTCCAAGAACGATGGGATACGCGCGTACTTAAGCATGTCGTCAAGCGGTATGTCTGCCTAGCGGTGAAGTACGTTGAAGCACTCACACGGCACACACCATTAGCAATTTATTTCAGGCCGTTATTGCCGTTTACAAGCACTTATAAGTGATTTCTGCTTTTGTCCGCTTCTAAAGCAGTTTTGTACTATGTAAACAAACTTTCCTTAGCAGCAACTACGGAATGGTGAACTACGTTGCCGACGGCGTCTCATAAAAATACTGCTCGTAAAGTGTTTCACTGAATCATGAATGATGGGCAAGAGGTTAACTACTAGCGTATTATTTGCTATATTGTCTAAAAGGTCAAACTGTGAGAACAGAAAAAAAGCAGGCTCCAAATAAAATGCAGGTGAAATATTTTAAGCATACTTATGGATGGGTGTTACGAACACCCGGCAACGTGCGTGGGAACAATATCAGTGATAAAAGTTTTTTTATTGAGTATAGCTACGTAAGGCTGCTCTCGGCCGTAACAAGCTTATTTCAGTCTTTTCTGGAGAGAGCATAGTGCTTCAGGGTGTTTAATGTCAATTTTCAATTATCTGTGAGCGTGGAATATTTATTTATTTTATCTACAACATACGTCTAGCCTCAGTTGAGGCTGTCGCAGATTTTAGAGATTGTATTATGCAAAAATAACAGTAATCTAAAGAGAGCGATAACTGGATAATAAATTGTAACTGTTTGTCAATAACATAAAAAAAAATCAAACAGTGGCTTGAAGCTAGTTAACTAACGAAACGTTAAAAATTAAAAGCACAAACGCACAATTTTCAGCTCGAGCAGCAGTCAAATCAATCAAGCTATTCGAGTTAAGTGACCTTACGAATCATACCGACTACACAACTTAAAGATAAATAAAGAAAGTTTAGTTATGTTAACAACGTCATCAGGCAGGGAATTTCAATCTCTGACCGCTTTGGAGAAAAATGTATACCTAGCGATTCATTGTTCTCTTTGTAGGGTTTAACACTGCAAAGCAACTCAGGCTATGAGAAACGCCGTAGTGGAGGGCTTCCATATATTTTCGACCACATGGAGATCTTTAACGCGTGCTGACATCGCACAGCACATGGACGCCAGTCCGTTTCGCCTCTATCGAAACACAGCCGCCAGCGGTCGGAATCGAACCCGGGTTCTTCGTCACAGTAGTCGGGCATCTTAAACATTTCATTTAAGTGTATAGAAAGTTTATGCCGTGTATTGCATGATGTAGATGGATACAAAAAGCCAAAAGGCGACTGGCGTCCACTTTGAGGTGACCACACTTAGAAAAAGAAATATAAACTTAAGGCGCATAATCTTGGCGCGAGCACTTATATTTGGAAAGCCAGCTTGATTCAGAAGTTCGATCGGTGAATCGTCACGTCTATATCTGTTGTAAATAAATCTTATTGCCTTCCGTTGGACATTCTTTAACTTTTGCGAACATTATTTCAACCAGGCGATTAGGCTGTATTCAAGTATAAGACAAATTTGTGCGGTATATATATATATAGAGCAGCATTTTCGTATCTGGTGCTGCAGATGTGATTGCGCGCTTTAATAATGTTAAAAAGTCAAAACATGTCACTTATGCCTGAGTCAAATTTCCCGTCCATAGCTTACAAAAAAAAGACACTTGCCTTATTATCTTCAAATGAGGCCTTGAATATGAATGCAAGAAAATTATCAGAAGCAATGTCGCAAACACAGATTACGCTATTCAGTGCGAGACCTAATAAGCAATTGGTTTTTCAGGAAAAGAAACCGTGTCTTTTTTATAAATAAGTATTAAGCAACTACACAGTTCTTAGAACTATGCGACTACATTAAAACTTGATTAAACATGAACCAACATGTTCGCTAGTTGCTCGTTTCGTAGGATTTCTGGTTCATTGAATCTGCTAGGTGGATATTCGCTACCAAGCGCAATTCATAATTTTCTCAAGCAATATATGCCCTTCAGCGCTACATATTCACGCAGATAAAGCATGGAAGCAGCCCCTATGTCCTTGAAAATGTCATTGGGTAAGAACAGCAGCCTAACTTAAAGACACCTATCACGAATAGGGCGTATGTACCGGAACAATTGGCCATACTTTTTTGTATTTGCTTGTGTTTTTTGGGTCGCCTCAGAATTATTTATCATCCGCAACATTATCCATGTAGAAATCAATGATGTTCCATTCAGCAAAATCTTACTAAAACTCATAAAATTTCGAAATTTAAAACAATAATGCTCTTACCTCACTTCAGGTACTTAACAAGCTCAAATTCTATTACTGTTTTCTTTCTGAGCGAGTTTTAAAGCTACTAAAAGTAAAATGCGTCCAAAGAACGGATCTCTTGATTTAACAGAGCTCATTGGTTACGGCATGAAGCATTGCTGATGTGTAACAACTTTCATAAGACAGCCTCTTTCTTCAGAACAATAAAGATACATGTAAGGGCTTGTTTACAGCAATGCGTGCGTCTTTAAATGATTGCCAAGGACGAATAGGAAAATTCTCTCTATAACTTGCAGCGCAGATGTACCACAGCAAAATTTCAAACACTGTAGAGGCTCCGAGCTCAGCGCTTTTTACCGTTCTGGAGAAGGCTGGGGAATAAAGGAACCATACCGTATGGCAAGCCTCCATCACAAAAAGACAAAACAAAACCTTGCCCCGCAAATTTCACACTTCTGACGCCTTCAAACTTCGCTTCCTTTTTGAGGTTCATGGACCTTCTCAGCACCCTATCTCTTTCAGTTTCTCTTCCAGTTTCTCCTCCAAAATTCTGAAACGTTTTTCTTCCTCCGTAATGAAGCAGCTGCAGAGATTAATGTGCAGTAATTTTTCTCCTGTATGCCATAACATGAAACATTTCCGCGGGTATTTCGGTGCTGACAGAGATATATGTGCATATCGCGGGCCTTGGCAACACGTATACTTAGTTATTGTGGACACAATGCACTTCATTTTTTTTAATAGCAGTTTATACCTGCATGCTAAAATATTTTGTAAAACTAACCTAATTAAAATCGATAAATTATAGAACTTGTAGTATAGCAGCATATCCAAATCAATATAGGCTGAACTTGAAACCTGCTTTCGCAGTTTAATAAGCATCCTGCAACCGCGTAGCAGCAACGAGAGTACCGTTTTGTTTTTATATTTTCCAATATTTTGCCTTGAAACTTTGTTCTTCGTTCAGGAATTTTGTCTTCAAATTCTGTATTTTTTTCGATCTTTGTCCTTACTTATACGTGAATTTAAGCAACCCAATATCAATGCCAGGTGGCCTACCTGCTATAATATTTGTAAATCATGCAACAACTATTTCGTTATCATCCATTATCATTCCTAAACGAAGCCTGTTCTCTACAAACGAAAGCGGATCAATGAGCTCTACCTACTGATACAAAAATTAACCTTGAGAAACGATACTTTCTCTATGCATTTATGAGGCAGGATGATATACAAGCTCTGGCCCCACCGGGATGGTTTGTTTTTAGCAGTGTTTGACTCCTGATCAAGTCCAGGCTGCGGCGGTCGCTTCTCGATGGAAGCGATAAGCAAGGCCCCCCTCTAAGGTGCGATGTAAGTGCACGTTAAAGAACTGCAAGAGGCCGAAATCTCTGGGGCTCTCCATTGAGGTGTTCCTCTTTAGCTAAGTCGCTTTGGAATGTTACAACCCTATATTAAATGGGAATAATACATCTTTATATTGCGAGTGACGTAAAAAGGAATTCAATCAAAACGCGAATTATCAAGTGAAGCACAAGCAATTTTTTCTAGCGGGTATCTATAGCATATCTATCATTTATTCAATCGCGTTTCGTTGCATTCATCGAACCCTAATTAAGAAGCAAGAAAAAATGTCTTGTTTCAAAATAATAAACTTCAGCTCACGCACAGGTATTTTAAGCGCGCATGCTTACAGGGTTGCGTTCGTATCTTTCCTGCATTGTTCTTACTTATCTGAAAAAAAAAAAAACGAAAGAAAAAGGGCGCAAAGCAATTCTTCTTTAGATGACGAAACCTCCCTTGCATCCGGTGTAACAGTCCCCAATTCCAGCCCTCCCTCCCTCCGCCCCCCCCCCCCCCTTAAAAAAGAAAGGCAGTGCAATTATCTAAAGTTGTCAGTAGTGCTGTAATTCTTCTTTCGGCAAATAAATCAACGACCTAGCAAGAATAATTACTGCAGGGTAATTTTTCTCATTTTTCTTTCTTTTTTATTCTCGGGGCATTCATTCTCCCTTGGGCTATGTTGTTTTCATGTTTTGCGTTCCCTGAGCTGATTCGGCCGTTCGCCGCTAATTAGTAAAGTTTAAGAGTGGTATCCAATGGTTGACGCGTGCAGCAAGCAATAAAAGAAACACATTGACTTAGAAACATCACAGGAAACCGGGGCCTCCCGTTGATGTCTAGGCGTTGGAATCCAGACAGTCGGGGTGGGGATTCGGACGCATTTGATCACGTCTTTACTGTGCGAATTGAACAAAGGCAGAATAAAAAAAAAAGAACTCATTTTGAAACCTTGAGGTTCCGAGCGGCTCATGTGAGGCGCACAAGGCATTAAACAGAGGGCACCCTATCCATGGCACATGTTTTTAGCACCATTTTCTTGCGCGGCGGAACAAAACGCACTTAGCTCAGCAACTTCGATTGTGTGGCGAGGCTCCTGTCAAGCAGAATGAATATTTATCGCGCTTGAAACATTGTTTCTACCTGTGTCTTGATTCATTGCGATGGGCATGAGCATCTCAAGGAAAAGCGTTTTTTTTCTTCTTACTTTATATGCGAGCTCGATTTTTTAACAAACCGTGTTCTGTAAGCGGAGATAAAAAAAAAATGGAAGCGGGACTGTTTTACGATCAAGACATGCTATGAAAACCTGCGCAGGCTATGTTCTGCAGATATTTATTTTATTTTATTTCCCGCATTGCCATTTATTTGCCAGATTAAATTTGTGCGCACATCCCATTCCTCTTGAATAGAGCAGTAAAATTAACCATTAGTTGAACATATTGAAGAGCTCTCGGCATTCCTTTCTAAAACTGCAATATCGTCATTTTCAAATTAGTTAGCTTCAGACAGTAGTGGCATGTGCTGCACTGGATTGTAATCTTGTTCTTTACTTTGAAAGAGTATATTTTGTTATCACCGCAAAAATTTCTTTGGCCGGAAAAGAACCATTGGCAGTGGAAACAGAAAAATGCTATCTACCTTAGCCTGTCTCAATGCCCATATGATGTCATTGTGTTCGTTTCATGTTCCCGTTAATAATCAGTAAAGAATAGTATCACGCCTGTGCGGAAGCACACAGCAAACTTCTCTGCCCGCAAGAGCAAAAATAGCTAGCAGTATGTTACAACTGGGGTTCTCCTCTGTCTATATAATCTTTAAAACTTAAAGTATAAGAGAAATTAATTCCCAGTAAACAAGAAGTGAAGCTGAAATTCTTAAGGTAATTTGAGCATAGATATCTATTAAATAGATTTTAACGAAATAAGCGTTATATGAATACTGCGGGTGAAAACTTCCTACGCACTTAAGCGATATTGTCTAAGGAGATGTATACGACGCTGACCAAACATTATAAAGGACTCATGGTAAACTGTAGTCGGCAATCCGCAGCGCTGTCTGACTTTGCGAACGAACAAGATGGCTAGGGAGTCTAGAGAACGTACTGTCACTGGTAAATCAGAACTCGGGATATGTATCGAAAATGCATACTGAAACAGCTCTCTGTTTTCCGGATGCTCCCGATCACCCATTGAAATCCGCCATCACAGTGCAGTAGTAAATACATCGCATAAATAAAGATTAAAGTTTATTTCAAAACGTTTAGAACTACCAGCATCGGTTTACCGACCAAGTACTATCTCTTCTCACGTCGGCCCTCTGTTGCCACCAAGCGATTACATGCTCCCGTCCACATTTGTGTCTGTTAACCAGAAAAAATGAGCCCATGTCCATATTTTATTCTAAATTTGCATTGACTAAGCGTATAACTGTGCCTAAATTTCACTGCGTGGCCGGCATATCAATATGCCAGCTACAGACACGTCGAATGAAGGTTCAGCAGAATGTAATCGCTTTCCACTGACGAGAGGCGCTGTTTGTCATAATTTATCAGGGGGCACTCCTGCAATCATGACATATTTCTTCTGCGAAGGTTATTTATTTTCCTTTCTCGAGCTGCGCGCTTACGTTCTTTCGAAGTAACAAAGCTCAGTTTGTATTTTTATGTGTTTCTCTGGTGTCGCACTGAACAGACTAATCAATTTCAATTCAGCTCTATAAGGTCCAGATAAAAAAAAAATAAATGTGAGAGTTTATTACCTAGGGCGTTTTGCCTTCACTACACATTGAACATCTGAGAACAGACATATCTGCATAAAGGTGGCCCGCAGTGCAAAAGTGCAAAATTGGCAATATTTTATGTCATGTTTTGACTTCAAAAATCAATAGATGAAAGCGTATGGCGGCAGTTATTTGTAATAAAAATTGGTTCAAAGTATCGTGTAAATATAATTTACAATCACGGGTTAATACGAGGCTTCAAATACTAAAACCTTTTTTTATTCATTAACTGTACTACTGACGCATGCTGAAGAGAAATACTTTTATACAGAGTAACTACGGCGCTATATATTTCGGCCAGAACAAGCTCATGATTTAATATGAAGCGAGCTGTTGCATAAGTCATGTTTCATTTTACTCAGTTGTTGAAGCAACTCTTCGTTCTGTTCCTCTTGTCTCCAAAAGAGGGCGATTTTCGTCTTTACAACCTTCCAGCCTTGCCAAGAGGTTGGTTGGTTGGTTGGTTGGTTCATAGGAAGGGAAAGGCGCAGTATCTGTCACACTTGCTCTGTGGACACCTGAACCGCGCCGTAAGGGAAATGATGAAGGTGGGAGTGAAAGTGGATAGAGAGAAAGGGGATCCGTAGTGGAGGGCAGCGCACGTTAAAGAGGTTGGACGCAGGTGGCTATTTCGTGTACTAACCGTGACAGGTGCAGGTCGCTCCTGCCAACGGTCACCTGCCAGACGCCACCTACGGTCTGGCAGCTGAAAAATGTGCGACATCACCGACGCCACCTTTTCGCTCCAGCGGAATTCTTCGCCTAATGCGTCGTGCTGAAAACGTTGCCAAGAGGCTCAAAACATCGCTTTCTTAGTTTCATTTGGCTATGATACTTTTTTTTTTATTACGCAAGCTTGCCATAAGGCATATTATAAAAACCCGTGTAAATTATTTTCCATTAGGAACCGGAGAAGGCTCCTGCTCTTATTGTTGTCGGTGAGCCATTTGGAAAGGTCCTCTTCCCTTGTTGCGGTTAGTCCCACTTCCTGCAGAATCTTTGACCTTGATGTTCTTGTCCCTGCACAGGTCTACAGCAGGTGGCGAATATCCACTTCTGCAGCTGAGTGGAACACTTCGGGCATGTGGTGGGTTCGATGTCTTCAGATTTCCATCGGCAGGTTACCGACGGGGTAAGGGCCGCCCCAGCTCTTATCCTTCTAAGGGAAACCTCCTCCAATCTCGTTAAACTATGAGGGAGGGGGAAAGTGCACGGAGGAATGAGAGCACGTTTACTTTTCCTTGAAGAGGATGCTAAGATGAGAATAGCGGAGCGGGCATCAAAAGGGAGCCTGGTGGGGGATGCATTAGTGTTTGAAAATTCGTGTATGAGGTGGTCAACTTTTTTGTGCTCAGCGTTCTGAGCATCGTCTTGTGTCCAGTGTATCTGGATGCGTATCTTTGTTTTGCTTTTTATTGGGTGCGTGGAATTTCTGGGTTAAATATAGTGTCTTTGTCACTTTCTTTAGTTGTTTTACGGCGGTTTGGTTTGGTTTGGCAAAACTTTATTTCCCACAGTTGGGGTCCTGGAGGACACTCGGCTAGGCGCCAGGTGTAGAGGGCAGCTCCCACGTCGGAACAGAGAGCCCGAAGCTCTCCGCCGCCGCGCGGGCCTCCTGGACAGCCCGAAGCTGATCATGTAGTGAAGCACTTGTTAAAACTTTGTCCCAACGTTCCTTGTTCTTGGCGTAGGCGTCGCTCGATGCACAACCACACAGCATATGGTTTAAGTCTACACGGTCACTGCACCGTTCACACACATGTTGTCCGTCGTAGTCTGGGTCGATGTGCTTCATGCGCCAGGGGTTGGGGTATGAGTTCGTTTGGAGCAAGCGTAACGTGACTGATTGGCTGCGGGTTAATTTCTTATCCGGGAGGGGAAATGCTCGTCTGCCTAGATAAAAGTGCTTAGTGAGCTCGTTGTACGTGAATAATTGATCTCTGTACTCGATATGTGGAGTAGCAGGGGAAACCGGAGGGACGCGGTCGATGAGTCCTCGCGCCGCCTCGTGTGCGATCTCATTGAGATTCCGCAGGCCGCCCCCTAAGCTGCCCATGTGTGCCGGGAACCATACGATGGAGTGATCGGTGATGTTACTTCCGCCTAAGATCCGTAGCGTCGTCTTGTCTATCCCGCCCTTGGCGAAAGCTCGAGTGGCTGCTCTAGAGTCGCTGTATACAGTTGTGAAGTCCGAGTCTTTTAGAGCTAGTGCTATCGCTAAAGCAGTCTGTATAGATGTGGGCTTCTGTTATGGAATCTATTTTATTTATGGCCTGCATAGCATCGCGGATTGCATATAGTTCCATCACAAACGGGTCCGGGTATTCTGATACATACTCATTATTTACTTTTAGTTCACTCTGTGTTGAGCTAGTAGCTGCTGTTATAACGCCATTTTCTATTATTGATGTGTCCGTATACTATGATACTTGATACTATGCGACTTGATGCTTGATACTATGACACTTGGTCTGTATACGTTGTGTTCAGCGGGAACACTCAGTTAATGAGGTTTGGTTGGACTGCATTCTTTTTCCATTTGTATTTATGCAGTTGCAGGAAGCACTTGAAGCATCGCAAACTAGGCCATAAAATAACTTTTAGCTTACACGATTATGTTCAGTAATGAGCATTTAAAACACCGTACACACCTGGAATGAGACTTCTTTTCAAGTCTTCTTTTAGACGTCCCTGTTTTATAGTTTCAAACAAATAACTAAGATTCAGTTAAAATTTTGAGGAGTGCGTTAAAACGTGTAAATCGGGAATACTAAGCTTGCAAGGGCAATTCGAAGAAAATTGCGCTAAACCGGATTTATTCTTGCTCCTCGAATAATAGTTCGTTTTCTTTCCAAAACCGATCAGTTCTTTCTTAAGTTTATGTTTTCCGAACGAAACGTTCTGGAATTGCAAAGAAGATAGACTAATTTATTAAGGCATATTCTTCCTCTGTATGGCATAAGGTTCACAAAAATATAGAAAAAAAAGATATATTTGGTGATAAAGATGACAAGCAGTTTATCTAATGTAAAATAGAGAAAGGTATGTCCCCTGCAGATTGCAATGATTCATTACATAGAAATAACTGCTCAAAATGAATTTATATAGATGAAAGTTACACATAACATTATTATATTTATCACGCCCATTAATCCTCCTAAAGTTTTTCATCCTTGCCCACATTAAATGTGGGCTTTATCTTTTTACACAGCGATTTAGAAATCCTGAACAAGAGAAAACAACCAGAGCAGTAGCATACGGCAGCAATTTACTTAGAGAGACCATACGACGTCAAAGTTTAAGCGAACATGGTCCTCGTTTAATCGAGAAGCAAAGGCGAGAAGTCGCACCGTGGGCTTTTAAATATTCATTAGACGAATAACATGTTTAAAGCATGTAAGAGTTCGCCTTCTCATTAATGCGTGATTATTCCGTGAAAAGGACATTCAATACCTTTTAGCGGAACATGGCAAAACAAAATGAAAAACACCCCCTAATGTGTCACAATAACTCATGCCGTCTTGGGCTTACAAATTTGCATAACAATGCGACAGGGTGGTTCACGCTACTCTCTAAGCAGGGACAGCGGAAGGACTCGATTTAAGGTGCTCGGTTGTATTTTCTTTATTAAAGCATGTTAAAAGAGAAGGCCTAAAGCAACTCCGGCCTTTTTTTTTTTAATTTTTAGCCTCCTCGGATTTGACCAAAACTTTCATGATACGTCCTCTTGAGTTTCCTTGTCCTTTTCGCCGAGCCTTGCAGCGCAGCAATGTATTGTTCCAGCCCAAATGAAGTTTAGATGCTCCCAATTCGTGGTATCCATCGAGGAGATTTCTACGAGTAACCTTGGTTACGTGATGTAACTGGATGCATGATTGTAAAAATTGGCTGTGTGCTTGAAATAGCTTTAAAACATTTCCGACAAATAGTGATCTCGGCTGTCACTTATAATTGCCAGTTTAGCTATTTAAAGTGAACGCAATTGATGTTGCGGCCATGAATGTGACGTCAAAGCTTGGTATGTTACGAAGTCATAGGTTGGCCGAAACGTACTTTCGATTTCGGCTTCCTCATTCTAGCTTTTAAAACATTTGTATTTGGTGTTTCGAAAAGCGTGTTCTTGTACTGGAGAGAAGGCATTTTACGGAATTTGATGTGATTACGAACTCAAAATGTTTACAAAACTCTGCTACTGCCCTCTAGCTATCAGTTGTTTTTTCTATTCTTTCTTGTCAGGCATTTCCAGGTCTCGAAACGCAGAAAAATAGAGGAATCGTGTAGCTTTGAATCAAGTCGTTAATTTCAGCGCTAGTGCTGCTGGACTTAAGTTCTGGAAAATATAATCACTGAAATATTTCCCGGCTATTCGATCTATAATACCCCTGGCCCAGGAACGGACCAGTAACAATCCAACTTTTGTGTTAGTTGTTAGACACTCCTAACTACGATTTTGACCATGATTGAGTTACTCCTGCGTAGGAGCCTCTAAAGTCTTTGTTTGTTTTATTTGTTTATTTTTTGCGCGTGCGC
The DNA here is from genome assembly GCA_023969395.1 of Amblyomma maculatum. Classification (NCBI taxonomy): domain Eukaryota; kingdom Metazoa; phylum Arthropoda; class Arachnida; order Ixodida; family Ixodidae; genus Amblyomma; species Amblyomma maculatum. The sequence continues at coordinate 48,648 of JAJIZL010034964.1, forward strand.
TGAATCTTTATTTTAATCGAAATGGGACCACTGTGGTGGCAATTGTCACGTCTTCTAGTCCATGCTAAGCTAAAGAGTTTATCTTTGGAATTGTGAAACGTAGACTGGGTGCTTTATCAGACTGGCAGATATTCTGCAAAAAATTGAAAAATATATACAAAATGTGTACATCCAGAATAGTAAAATAAAAATGTGTTGTGCCTATCCTTACGATCTTAATTCCAGCCGCTGCTTGCTTAACGGGCTCGAACTAATTTTGCGTTTTGTGTTTTGTTGCCCTTTTATCGTAATGACTAGCGCCGCCGGAGCAATAATCTTCCGGAACTATGAATGATGTATGTCTTTCCCTTTCCTGCGCACAGTGGCATGTCAGTGACTTCTACGCTGCTTAAATTATCTGCGTTTTATTAAAGGGCTTTTCTCTCTTGTGGGCGGAGTGCACATCTTACATCATCTCTCTATCTCTCTTACATCTCTCTGGTGCACTCTGGAAACCGGAGATAGAAGCCCTCTAATGAAATGCAAAGGATTTAGCCGGCGTAGAAATTACTCGCATGCTACTCTGCGTAGGGAAGGGAATCGCGAAAAAAAAAGCGGAAAGAGATATAGGTGTGGGAGATAAAAGAAATAAAGATTTGGGAGATAAAATGCGGTCATTAGATGTACAATAACGTGCATTGTCGAGTAATGTAAACTGTATTGATCAGTCAATTGAACTGAAAGATGTCTAATGTCATTTAAAAGTATACTCTAATAAGAAATTCAATTAGTTAAAATTAAGGTATATAAGATTTCCGCGCTCCCTTTGGCAGCGAAGCACTGGAGATGAGATCCACTTTAAGGTAGTGTTTTGGTCTGCTTATCAACAAGGCAGATATACGTTGAGAAAATGCTTGCAAGAGTCCAAACGCCACACTCAAGTGCAACCTGCGTTCATATCAAGTCTTTTCGCTGCCCGCAGAAGAGGTCGATTAGCGGTGTTAGGCGAAATTCGTCGCATTAGACTACTAGGTACTACAAGGAAAATCACTCATGACGTTCACACTGATGAGTGCCGTAATAGAAAGCGGCCATTCCAATCCGAAGTAAATATCTGACATGGGGGCGGGGAGCATTTCGTACACGGCTGTGGGACGCGTATACGCGTACTGCCCTCTCCTTGTCGGAGTGCAAGTGGGTGGGCACATATGGGACATAACTTCGCAAGCTTTATTGGTTCATCAAGTGTGCTGACTGCTGACTGACCACGGCGGCAAGGCATTAAAGCAGTGGCGAAGCGATGTGCAGCAGAAGTTTGGCACGAGCGGTGGTTGAATGGAACGTCGTGACGCTGCTAAAGGGTGCTTATTTGCCCGAGCCCGTCGCAGCCGCCGAAACGTCCTGGGCCCACTCCTCGAGAAAGAGAGTACACCCGTTATTCTCAGCTTTTAAGCCGCCACGTTGGCACTAGACTGGCTGCACATGGGCCACCTGGTGTTGCAGGTGGCTCGAGGCGACCTAAATACTCCATGAAGTAGTGGGTGGGTAGGGGCATAGTGCTCTCGGATGTGTTTATTTATTTGCAGAATACTGCAGACCTTCACTTAGATTCAGGCAGGAAGGGCAGGGAAAAAAATTACAGGATTGCGCTTAGCTTCTCTTAGCAGCTTATTGGCAAAAGTCTTTCTTCCTTGTTCTTCTACCTCTATATTGCATGTTTGTGTATTTGTTATAACTTGATTTCTTTCTTTTTTTCTTGCTTTTGTTTTTGGCGACATTGTCATCTCAGGACTGCTAATCTCCTCGACATGAAAGACTGAACTGACTTACACGTGGCCCTACGTCGCTTTTTATGGGGACTAGGCTAACCTAGCCGAACGAGGAAATTGTGGTAACATCAGTTTATTTTAACGTCCTGACTGGGGGAATTATATCGACGTCATAACCTATTGAGATGTCTGCCAGACACATCTCGCGAACAAATCTCGCGGACGCGAGATTTTCAGCCTAAGCCTAGACAGGCTTTCGCCTTAATAAAATCATTAGTCAACACAAAGCAGCTAGGCAACGTAATTAAAACCAGCAGAACAAAAAAAAATGGCCAATTGCTACACAGATAATCTAAAGCATGTCATCAAGAGCCTTGTTAGAGACATCAGCCGATATTACGCGTATAGGCAGGGTATTCCATTAGTCAACCATTCTCGAAAAAAAATACAGTTAAAATCCTTAGCATACGTGAGGTATGGTGCTAAGGTGTGATCATGGTGACGACGAGTTCTACGCGTATCTGAAAGCTGTAATAGGAGGTGGCAGAAACGACAAGTTTTCCATGTATAAGTTGTGAGAAAGAGTGTCAAGTGGGCGATCATGTAGAGGCTTGATACCGTTTTTTGCCGTTATTAAAGATGGGAAATCAGTTTGGTAATACTTACTGAATATCAAGCGTACTACGTGTCCCTTTCTTCTTTTCTAGTTCTGTTATGTTCTTTCTCGTGCGGGGGTCCCAAAAGACGGCGGCCTATTTGAGTTTTGATTTTGTGAGTGTACAGTATGCTAACAAGATGCAGTTGGAAGGCGCACCCCTAAGTTTATGGCGAAGGAAACCAAGGAACGGAATGATGCCCAGAGGAACTCCGTTCTTCCTGGAACTTCAGTGGAGGTCCAGTATTCAGGCACGACGTGATACAGTAGCCGATGTGAGTGGCTGCGTTTACCTGTCATTGCGCCAACTGACATTTGGTTAGTTACAGGATGCTTTTTGTGAATTCCGTGGGAATATCCTCATTCTTGGCTGTAATTTATGTACTGCTCCGCTACTTCTTTCGCTGCCTGGCTGTGTCCGAATCCCATTGATTCTCTTGTCCAGGAAAAGAGCAAAGTTTAAGAGCGCAGCTCTTACCGTTCCTTGCTTGAGCAGCGTCTGAAGTTATAGGCTGGCCCAGGGTATTCCCAAATCACAACTGGCACTGGCCAACCAATTCTGCTCAGCCTTTCGTAGACCGACATGCGCATATGAAGAACATATTTCTCGGACAGTCTAACGGCAATGCAACCTGAAAGGCCCCTTAACGCTATTCAGTTCTACAGTTAAAGGCTACCTAAGTGTACTCGAAATAGAATGGTACTGACTGTGTGTGCACGGGCAGAGGCTCTTTATTTTCCTTGCCTTTTCATACCTCAACATAATATATGTCACCTTATTGTAAGTGGCGAAAGCCAAATTTAGGCACAACATCTTCGTCGGTCTCATCCCATGGCCATACAGACAAGCGACGTCTCGGACAATTTGGGTAACGGCAGCGTAGGGATCCTGATGGACAGCTTAACGCTATCGCGTCATATCCTCAAAAGTGAACCATATAAATGTACGCTGAATGTTGTCTTTTTTTTTCTCAGACAAAATTATGCGATAGAGTGATACAAAAAAGTAGATAAATAAACATACAGAGGAAGTTAATTCAAACTTCCGGTTATCACTTTCAAGATCACGGCGTTAGTACATAGCACCACAGAGCAATTGAGAAGTATCGCGTTTGTTGGGGCTCTCAATCGTTTTCATAAAAGTCCTCTAGCTGCCGCTGCTCAGTCGCAAGCTATGGGATACTCATTATATTAGTTTTTATGAAAAGTGTTTCATTGGCCACTAGGCGACGCAGCTCAGCGAGAAGCACTGGAGCCACTACTAATGAGGCAGTTCAAGGTTATATGGGATAGACGAAGTCCGAAGCACGGGAGGCGAAAAGTAATGTGCAGTGTAAAGGCCGGTTGAGGCAAGTGAATGAGAAGCGCTGGGTTGCAAAGATATTTAGGTTTTTGTACCGGCGCAGTATTGATACGACATGGAGGAGAAGAACTAGATGGCTTACAGATGAATACACATATGATAGGGAAGAAAATAATCAAAAAGTAATCTTGGTTGGTTTGTGGGGTTTAACGTCCCAAAGCAACTCAGGTTATGAGAGACGCCGTAGTGGAAGACTACGGTAATTTCGACCACCTGGGGTTCTTTAACGTGCACTGACATCGCACAGCACACGGGCGCCTTGCTTGAAATAGAAAGTGCAATTCTCGGAAAATATTCATTGGATAAAGAGAATAGTCAAACCGACGATGGAGCTACTTAGACGGCTAAGACTAAAATTCAAAAAAGAACAATGTTTTACAATTCCAATGGTAGTGGCTTACTTTTCGAGGATCTGTGGCTGTGTGCTTGAGGATGAAATGCTACCGGCAAAAGTTTGACATCACAGGTAATATTTGTTGCTCCATTCAAAGCAGGGAAACCTTAAGTATTATTATGGAATGTAAGGCACTTCAACCATCAGTGCAAGACGCCAACATAAGGATTATAAAACCACCGGAGTTTCGGGACAGTCATGTATGCTAAATCAAGAAAAATTCAAGAGAGAAGTTTTGAACTGTTCAGGGGAAACAGTTGGTTCATTTAAGAATATTGAGCACTCAATGTATTAGCTAGGTGAAAATTCTCACCACCCCATTTAAAAGGGGATGCTAATGATATTCGTCTATCAATGTGGGATTGTACTGTTGACTGAACGGATGCATGCTTCCCGGTTGAAGTAGATTATGAAGACGGTGCGAAAAGGGACGAGGACAAGGAAGGAACACCAAAATAACAGGACAGGCGCCATAATCCAATTCATAATCCACTTCAACCATGAACCAACTAACCCAAAGCAAAGTACTTCTTGAGCATGCTTCCCGTTGACGCTGTTGAGCACGAAGACTCCAGGTTTTTTTTTTTTTTTGCTACGTGAAGAGCTGTGCTCGAATGTCGCATTGCCCACTATTGTAATCGTTGGTTAATTAGCTTTTCTCCGATGCTTTCGCCGTTCCACTCGTCGGTTAATGCCATCGCTTACAAACCCTACCATTAAGAGGCACAACCTTCATATTATTGGTTTAAAATACACCGACCCCACCGGTAAGGCTGGCTTAAATCGGAACGTGTTGGTGATACACAGATTTTTTTTCTAAGCAATCACAGTAATAGTAATTGGCATATAGTGAAGCGATAGTGATGACTCAGGACAGCGTCCCTTAGAGGAGGGGTTCAATGGATTTCTTATGAGTTGAGTTCGCGCCTCTTGTGATTTCGGCCAGTATGAAAGGACTTTATTGCATATCTGTGTGCACTAAAACATAGACATACATCGGTAATAAACATTCTTCAAGCGCAATTCACTTGTAATTCATGAAAATCAAAAATGCGACTTAGTTAAGGGACCCCCGAAAAATAAAAACGCATAAGAGCCTAATAAACGTTTGCATTGTGCAGAATTATTACCACTGAGCATGAATACTGTGTAGAGATCTTTAGAAGTGAGACGATAAGTTCGCTGTATTATTTTAAATACCATTTCCCATTCTGGCTTAATGATGGCCATAAGCACCATACTTCTATTTCAGCACCGTTAGGCACTCGGGACGTAGCCAGAAAGGCACTGTAATTGGCTGTTAGAAAGCGCAGAAAAGGCGGAGTGCTCGCCGGACAGGAGGCAGTGGCGCGTATCGCTCCCTTTCCGGTCACTCATCTACTGTGTAGCCATGTTTGTGCAGCAATAACGTAAAAAAAAATGTAAAGAAGCTGATTAAGCAGTGTTATAATGCGAATCATGACGCATTCGTGAAAGGAACACTGTAGCTGTGTATAATTATTCTTTTTCTAGCTCGGCCTGCTGCACGATTTGAGAAGGGAAAGGCGCAGACCGTTTTTACTTACCGTTACGTCTGAGGCTACTCACAGTCGACATTCGTGAGATCGGTGTGCAACCTCTCAGTGACCCGGTAAGAAATAACTGCCAGTACCGAGGAAAAGCGTGAGTAATATGTGTGCACTTTTTTCTTTCGTTAAGCTTTCTTCGCTCGTCGGCGGCAAGTCTATACAGAACGTACTCCCAAGTTGAAGGGACTCAGACATCCGAGGCCTCCTGCTTAGCTCTGCAATATTTACCGGCTAAACCGAAGAGAAATGTGAAGAAATCCTACTCCTGCAAGCCCATTAGTGTAGTCTAAATTCTCCTATCTAGTCGCTGCGCCATAGACGCTTGGTTTACAAAACAGTCCTTCTGTCAAAGCATACATCCACCTGCGTGACATCCAAGAAACGTCTCCCGCCGCTATCGCCAACGCGTGCCATCTTTCAGTTCTTGATGCGCACTGTGAACCCCTTCTCTATCTCAGTGAAGCTTCTGTTGTAATCAGTGGCTCAGAAATTCGAAACATGCTCGTCGTCTCGTTTTTCAACTTCGGCCATCCTGAAGTAGAACTTGTTCGCGAAATGAGAAGGGGCAGAATCAGCAAAGAAAAATTTTTTGACTGAGCAGACTCGCTTCTGAATTCACTTTCCCAAATGTTGAAAGGTGACTCCAGCTCCCAGACTGCCTTCTGAATAGCTTTCATAGCAATGCAGGCGAGCGTGAGATAACAACCGTCGTGTAGTCTCTTAATGGTGGCTGTTTCTCTCATTTCGAAGTTCCTGCGCAAAAGGGCGCATCTTTAGAGCTGAAGCTTTCTTTTTGTCTTTATTTCATACTACTTGAAATAATGATTCTTCATTTTTTAGTCTGGTAAAACTGTTCTTGCTTACATTTTAAACGAAGCTTTCAGCAGACCAATTTTTGCTCGGCGTCTGTAAAGAGTCTCTCTTAGGGCAACCAGTGTCGCAGCGAAGCAATAAAGCCCCTTTAATATTCACCGACATATTACGTTGTGTTCTGTGCATGAACGACAATTTCATGCATCAACATTCAGTTTTCACCTAATGACTTGTCTTCACTTGTGTCTCGAAACAAGAATGACGTCCTCGTTAAGAGCTTTGGATTGAAAAGCGCCGCACATCTTGTGCCCGCAAAACTCAGAACGAAAATTGTACAGGCATTTCACGACGAATCAAACGCAGGGCATCTGCAGCAAATTCGGGAGAAGTATTATTGGCCACGATTAGCGGCCGACGTCGCCCATTACGCCAAAACATGCCGCGAGTGTCAGCGAATTAAGACAATTGGTCCGTGTGTTTTTCCGTGCGCTAGAAGAATGTCTTACAATTGTAAAAGAAACCAACTAGCCCAGCTTTCCACGCTAGTAAATGAATTACGCAAGTTCCACCTTTCAATTCCACCTTTAAAACTTATAAAAAAATATTATTTTTCAGGCAACACGATAAACAATTATGCCGTGTCGGCAACTCTTTCAAAATATGAAAATACCCACTTGATTTGTAATCCGGTGCATACAGAGAGTTGTACACGCAAAGTTACTGTAAAGACGTTCGCTTATAGCGCTGAGCCATGCTTACCTGCTCACTGCAAATTGTTTATTTATCTAATTTTTTTTAGAAACTACCTGCGCAAGTGGCTCTTGTGCCGTTATCAGCCATTGGTCTAACATTTTTAAGTCTAACCTCTAAACTAGCGGAAAGCTAGTTCACGACACAGTACTGCTGTCACAATAACCTTCGTATAGTCGAAAGTGGAGAAATAACGCACGCACATCCTTA